>WNWK01044922.1:0-14924 GCA_009830355.1 Cherax destructor | reverse complement strand
GTAGTGTCCCTAACATGTTGATGCTTGAGGTTTTCCAGTACTACATTCATCATCATGGCTCTCCATGTTTCGGGACCCCCACGTGTGTGTGTGTACTCACCTAGTTGTACTCACCTAGTTGTGGTTGCAAGAATCGAGTCACAGCTTCTGGCCCCGCCTCTTCACTGGTCGCTACTAGGTCTGTTGCGAACCCTGAACAAGATAATTGGGTTAAGTGGTTGATGGACCACTTGGGTGCTGAGCTCCAGTGTTACTGGGCTGCAGTACCCGGTAGTATGGTCTACGACTTCACTGAATTAGCTGTGGATGGCATCAGATTGATTGCCTTGTATCCTAGCCTACCATACTGGACTTAGTTTCCTGCTGGCTGAATTCAGTTTCCACCCGACTACGAGAAGTGTAGTATGATCCACGGCTTGTGTCATGTGAGAAGAGTGACACGCGGTGTTGAGGACTTTGGTGTCTGACATGGAGGGTGTGAACCAGAGACATAAGAACATAAGAAAGGAGGAACACTGCAGCAGGCCAGTTGGCCCATACTAGGCAGGTCCTTCACATTCCATCCCACTAACAGAATATTTGTTCAACCCAATCTTAAATGCTACCCAAGAAATAAGTTTTAATAATTCTATTTACTCATGTGCAATTCCCACTTAAATCCAACCCCTCTCACTCATGAATTTATCCAACCTAAATTTGAAACTACCCAAGGTCCTAGCTTCAATAACCCTACTAGGCAGACTGTTCCACTCATCAACTACCCTATTTCCAAACCAATACTTTCCTATATCCTTTCTAAATCTAAACTTATCTAACTTGAATCCATTATTGCGGGTTCTCTCTTGGAGAGATATCCTCAAGACCTTATTTATATCCCCTTTGTTAATACCAATTTTCCACTTGTATACCTCGATCATGTCTCCCCTCATTCTCGATCATGTCTTAGGGGCACAAATAGAAAGGGGCGTTATCGCACAGTGAACAGGGTGTCGGTGGTGACACAGAGAGATGGAGTGTCGTGGGACACAGGCAAGGGTGTCGGTGGTGACACAGTAGCGAGAGACTGTCATAACAGGACAAGGGTGCTTTGGCACGGAGAGTTGGAGGGTTCACCCACAGTGTGAGACATTGAGGGCGTCAACGGTGTGACAGTAATGAGACACAAAAAGTTTGTTGTGATGGGTGTCGTGTGACACTAAAAGTTTGTTGTGATGGGTGTCGTGTGACACTGAGTTTGTGCGATGTCGTGTGATATTAAATGTAAGACAGGATAGTCGTGAAATTTAACAATGTAATATTTTTATCCTATAGTACAAATTATCACGCTTACTGTACAAAAACCATGCTTTTATTTTTATATTTTATGTACAAAGGTTGTACTCTTATTTTATATAAATTTTTACTAGTAAAAGAAATTTATATATTTATAAATTTAATGTGTGTATTTTATATACCCCGGACAATAACCTTGATTATATTATTACAATATTGCAGTGTTGGTTATGAGAGCAGAATCCTTCAGATAACAGGCCGAGTAATCGGGTTTTGCCCAAGCTCTCTGATTAATATTGTAATAGGTCACTCTTCCTGCTCCATGAGCTTTATCATACCTCTTCTTAAAGCTATGTATGGATCCTGCCTCCACTACATCGCTTCCCAGACTATTCCACTTCATGACCACTCTGTGACTGAAGAAATACTTCTTAACATCCCTGTGATTCATCTGAGTATTCAAATTAAAACTGTGACCCCTTGTTGTTGTGTCCCATCTCTGGAACATCCTGTCTCTGTCCACCTTGTCGATTCCTCTCAGTATTTTATATGACGTTATCATATTCCCCCTATCTCTCCTGTCTTCCGGTGTCGTCGGGACGATTTCTCTTAACCTCTTATCGAAGGACATCCCCCTTAGCTCCGAGACTACTCTTGTTGCAAACTTTTGCACTTTCTCTAGTTTCCTTACGTGCTTGGCTAGGTGTAGGTTCCAAACAGGTGCTGCATACTCCAATATTAGCCTAACCTACATGGTGTAAAAGGGTCCTGAACGATTCCTTATTGACATTTCGGAATGCTATTTTAAGGTTACCTAGGCGCCCGTATGCTGCCGCAGTTATTTGGTTGACGTGCACTTCAGGAGATGTGCCCGGTGTTATACACACCCCAAGATTCTATTTCTTGTGAGAGGTTTGTAGTCTCTGGCCCCTTAGACTGTACTCCGTCTGTGGTTATCTTTGTCATTGCCCAATCGTCATGATTTTGCACTTGGTGGGGTTGAACTCCAGGAACCAGTTGCTGGACGAGGCCTGCAGCCTGTCCAGATCTCTTTGTAGTTCTGCCTGGTCCTCGTCTGATTGAATTCTTCTCATCAACTTCATATAATCTGCAAACAGGAACACTTCTGAGTCTATTCCTTCCATCATTTCGTTCACAAATACCAGAAACAGCACCGGTCCTAGGACTGACCCCTGTAGAACCCCACTCGTCACACGCGCCCACTCTGACACCTCGGAACGAACCATGACTCGCTGCTGTCTTTCTGACAGGTATTCCCTGATCCATTGGAGTGCCTTCCCTGTTACCCCTGCCTGGTCCTCCAGCTTTTGCACTAATCTCTTGTGTGGAACCTTGTCAAACACTTTCTTACAGTCCAAGAAAATGCAATCTACCCACCCCTCTCTCTCTTGTCTTACTGCTGTCACCCTGTCATAGAACTCCAACAGATTTGTGACACATGATTTCCCGTCCCTGAAACCGTGTTGACTGCCGTTGATAAGCTCATTGCTTTCTAGGTGTTCCACCATTGTTCTCCTGATAATCTTCTCCATGACTTTGCATACTATACATGTCAGTGACACTGGTCTGTAGTTTAGTGCTTCATATCTGTCTCCTTTTTTAAAGATTGGGACTACATTTGCTGTCTTCCATACCTCAAGTAGTCTCCATGTTTCGATAGATGTGTTAAATATTGTTGTTAGGGGTACACATAGCTCCTCTGCTCCTCTGCTCTCCTCGGTGAACACTTCTTTGAATCTCCTGTTGAGTTCCTCACACACTTCGCGGTCATTTCTTATGATCTCTCCTCCTTCCTTCCTTAGCCTGATCACCTTGTCCTTGACTGTTGTTCTCCTCATGATTTGGCTGTACAACAGATTCGGGTCAGATTTGGCTTTCCCTGCTATGTCATTATTTTACTGTCGTTGGGCCTCCCTTCTTACCTGTGCATATTCGTTTCTGACTCTACGACTGCTCTCCTTATTTTCCTGGGTTCTTTGCATTCTATACTTCTTCCATTCCCTAGCACACTTGGTTTGGGCCTCCCTGCACCTTTGGGTGAACCTGGGGCTCATCCTGGCTTTTTCATTGTTTCTGTTTCCCTTAGGTACAAACCTCTCCTCAACTTCCTTGCATATTGTTGTCACATATTCCATCATCTCGTTTACTGGTTTCCCTTCCAGTTCCACTGAACCCCATTTAGTAAGTTCTTCATGCCCGCGTAGTCCCCTTTCTTGTAGTTTGGCTTCATTCTTCTGGCCCTATCTGCCTCCCCGTCCACTTGTAACTCTACTGTGTAATCAAAGCTTAAAACCATATGATCACTTGCTCCGAGGGGTCTTTCATATGTGATGTCCTCAATATCTGCACTACTCTAGGTGAATATTATGTCCAGTCTCGCTGGTTCATCCTCTCCTCTCTCCCTGGTATTATCCTTTACGTGTTGGTACATGACGTTTTCCAGTACCACCTCCATCATCTTAGCCATCCACGTATCTTGGCCCCCATGTGGCTCCAAGTTCTCCCAGTCTATTTCCTTGTGGATGAAGTCACCCATGATCAGTAGCTTCGCCCTGCTTGCATGAGCCCTTCTGACCACTTCAGCCAGTGTGTCACCCATCGCTCTATTACTCTCATCATACTCTTGCCTTGGCCTCCTGCTGTTCTGTGGTGGGTTATACATTACTGCAATTACCAACTTGGGACCTCCAGACTGTAGCATTCCTAATATGTAGTCTCCTGCTTCTCCTCTGTATCCTCTCTCCAGCTCGTCAAAATCCCATTGGTTTTTGATCAGCAGTGCCGCTCCTCCACCCCTCTGTTCCCTCTGTCTTTCCTCAGGATCTGGTATCCCATTGGAAAGAGGGCATCTGTTATCATACCTGTGAGTTTGGTTTCTGTGAGAGCTATTATGTCCGGTGATGCCTCTTTGACTATTTCGTGCCACTCCTTCCACTTATTTGTTATTCCTTCAGCATTGGTGTACCATACCTTCAGTTGCCTCTCTAACACTGTGTTTTGGGGGGTCTGTGAGGGTGGGGGACCTGGTTGTGTACTGTGGGATTCTATAGTGGAGTGTTGGGTGGGGGCTGTGAGTGTGGGTTGTAGTTTGTGTTGGGATAGTGTGCTTGGTTGTTGGGTGTTGGGGATGGTTTGTGTGTGCTTGCTCTTGTGTTGCTCTGCCCTGCTCTGTTTGTCCTCTGCTGATTCTGTCCTTGTCCTTGTGTGCGTGTCTGTGTGTGTGTGTCTGTGTGTGAGTGTGTATGTGTTTGTATTCACCTGGTTGTACTCACGTAGTTGAGGTTGCAGTAGTCGAGTCATAGCTCCTGGCCCTGCCTCTTCACTGGTCGCTACTTGGTCACTCTTCCTGGTCCATGAGCTTATCATACCTCTTCTTAAAGCTATGTATGGATGCTCCCTCCACTGCATCACCTCCCAAACAATTCCACATCCTGACAATTCTGTGACTGAAGTTCAAGGGATGAAGGTGAACGGAACCTCACCGGGTGTTCGCCTTCCCAGAGGTATTGAGTGTGGGACACACCCCACCTCATCATTTTTGGTGAGTTAATTTGCTGTTGTAGATAGGTGATACACAATATTATTCACAAATGTTATGGGGTAGTTTTGTGGACTTCAGTGCATGAGCCATTTGTAATTCTGGGAGATGACCTGGGTGTCCGTGGCAACGGTTCTTGGTGGAAGCAGCTTGCAAAGTGGCAGTTCGCGCTGATGGTTCTCGACTATAGCTCAACAATTTGTCAACACTGCCGGGCAGCCTGAAACAGCTGATTGCTACCCTCCCTCACACACCTTCCAGTAAAATCACCCGCATTCAAATTTAAATTGTAAAATTCTTGATCTTATCGCATTATTCACACTCTAGAAAGCTGCTACACTCTTGTATGTATGTACACTGATTCAATCACCTACGATGATCGCTAATAATATCTTAGGACAGCCGCTAGAACGCTAAATCCCGGGAGCATTATTTAACGATACTGCTTCACGTGTGTACTCACCTAGTTATGGTTGCAGGGGTCGTGTCATAGCTCCTGGCCCCGCCTCTTCACTGGCCGCTACTGGGTCTCTCTCCCTTCGCCATGAGCCTTAGCATACCTCTTCTTAAAGCTATGAATGGATCCTGCATCCACTACATCGCTTCCCAAGCTATTCCACTTCCTGACCACTCTGTAACTGAAGAAATACTTGCTAACATCCCTGTCATTCAAGTGAGTCTTCAGTTTCCAACTGTGACCCGTTGTTGCTGTGTCCCATCTCTGGAACATCCTGTCTCTGTCCAACTTGTCGATTCTTCTCAGTATTATATTTGTCGTTATCATATCCTCCCTATCTCTCCTGTCCTCCAGTGTCGTCAGGTTGATTTCCTTTAACCTCTCCCTGTAGGGCATGCCTCTTAGCTCCGGGACTAATCTTGTTGCAAACCGTTGCACTTTCTCTAGTTTCCTTACTTGTTTGTCTAGGTGTCTGTTCCAAACTGGTGCTGCATACTCCAATATGGGCCTAACGTACACGATGTACATGGTCCTGAATGGTTCCTTATTAACATGCCGGAATGCTTTTCTTAGGTTTGCTAGGCGCCCGTATGCTGCAGCAGTTATTTGCACCTCCAGAGATGTGCCCTCTGTCACATTCACTCCAAGATCCTTTTACGTGAGTGTGGTTTGTAGTCTCTGGCCCCCTAGACTCTAGTCCGTCTGCTGTCTTCATTGCCCTTTCCCAATCTTCATGACTTTGGATTTGGTGGGGGTTGAACTCCAGGAGCCAGTTGCTGGACCAGGCCTGCAGCCTGTTCATATCCCTTTGTAGTTCTTCCTGGTCCTCGTTGACTAAATTCTTCTCATCAACTTCACGTCATCTGCAAACAGGGACAACACTTCTGAGTCTATTCCGTCATGTCGATCACAAATACCAGAAACAGCACCGGTCCTAGGACTGACCCTGTAGATCCCCGCTCGTCGCAGGTGCCCACTATGATACTTCGTCACGTACCATGGCTCGCTGCTGCCTTCTCGTCAGGTATTCTCTGATCCACTGCAGTGTCTTTCCTGCCTGGTCCTCAATCTTTTGCATTAATCTCTTGTATGGAACTGTGTCAAAAGCCTTCCTATAGTCCAAGAAAATGCAATCTACTCACCTCTCTCTTTCTCTAGTCTTACTCCTATCACCTTGTCATAGAACTACAGTAGGTTTGTGACAGGATTTCTCGTCTCTGAATCCGTGCTGGTTGTCGCTAAGCTCATTCCTTATTGACACTGGTCTGTAATTTAATATTGCGTGTCTGTCTCTTTTTTTAAAAACTGGGACTAACTTCCTGTCTTCCGTACCTCAGGTAACCGCCCTGTTTCGATAGATGTGTTGAAGGTTTTTCTTAATGGTACACACAGCGTCTCTGATCCCTCTCTTGGGACCCACAGAGAGATGTTTTCCGGCCCCATCGTCTTTAGGGTATCTAGTTCGCTAAGCAGCTCCTTAACTTCCTCCTCTTCAGTTGTATGTATTGTGTCCAGCACTTGATGGTGTACCCCACCACTGTCTTTCTGGAGTCCTTTCTGTCTCCACTGTGAATACTTCTTTAAGTCTCATATTGAGCTCCTCACATACTTCTCAGTCGTTTCTTGTGATCTTTCCTCCCTTCCTCAGACTCATTAGACTGTTGGTTTTCTTCTGATGTGACTGTAGTACAGCTTCGGGTCTGGCTTTTGATGCTACGTCATTTTGGTATTGTCCTGGGTCCTTTGCCTTCTATACGTCTTCCATTCTCTTGCACACTTGGTTTTGACCTCTCTACACCGTTGGGAGAACCAAGGGGTCGTCCTAGCCTTCTCCTAGCCTTGGGTATAAACCGTTCCTCTGCTGCCTTGCATATTGTTGTCACATATTCCATCATCATATTTACTGATTTCCCTTCCAGATCTCTGTCCCACTGCACCTCATGCAGGAAATTCCTCAAGCTTACGTAGTCCCCTCCCTTGTAATTTCAATTCATTCGTCCTGCCCTTCCTGCTTCCTTCTCCACATGTAACTGTACTATGTATTCAAAGCTGAGACCCAGTGATCACTAGCTCAGTGGGCCTTTCATATGTGATGTCCTACTCAAGATGAATACTAGGTCCTGTCTTGCTGGTTCGTCCACTTTTCGCTATCTCTCTGGTAGTGTCCCTGACGTGTTGATGCATGACGTTTTCCAGTACCACCGCCATCATCTTAGCCGTCCACGTTTGTGGGCCCTCATGTGACTCCATATTTTCCCAGTCAATTTCTTTGTGATTGAAGTCATCCACAACCAGTTGCTTTACTCTGCCCACATGAGCAATTCTGGTCACTTCAGCCAGTGTGTCAACCATCGCTCTATTACTCTCATCATATTCTTGTCTTGGCCTCCTGCTGTTCTGTGGTGGGTTATACATCACTGCACTTACAACCTTGGGACATCCCGTCTGAAGTGCTCCCCTGTCTCCTCTGTCCAACTCCTCAAAATCCCATTAGTCTTTGATGAGCAGTGCAACTCCTCCACCCCCTCTGTTCCCTCTGTCTTTCCTCGGGATCTGATATCCAGACGGAAAGATGGCGTCTGATATCATTCCTGTGCACTTGGCATGTGTGAGAGCTATGATGTCCGGTGATGCCTCTGTGATTCTTTCGTGCCACTCCTCCCACTTATTTTTTATTCTGTCAACTTTGGTACCTTTACCTTTACCTTTGAAGAGTTTCGAGAGTTTATTTACTCTCTGAGCCCGGTCATGGGCCAGGCTCATCTGGTGCTTGCCTGGTCAACCAGGCTATTGATGCTGGAGGCCCGCTGCCCCACATATCCATCACAGCCTGGTTGATCTGGCACCTGGTGAAGATACTTGTCCAGTTTCCTCTTGAAGGCTTCTACACTGGTTCCAGCAGTGTTTCGGATATCTTCTGGTAAGATGTTGAATAGTCTGGGACCCCGGATGTTAATACAGTGCTCCCGTATTGTCCCCACCGCACCCCTGCTCCTCACTGGGTTTATTTTACACTTCCTCCCATATCTCTCACTCCAGTATGTTGTTATGGCAGTGTGCAGATTTGGGACCAGGCCCTCAAGTACTTTCCAGGTATATATTATCATGTATCTTTCTCTCCTCCGCTCCAATGAGTACATGTTCAAGACTTGAAGGCGTTCCCAATAATTCAGATGTTTCAATGGCTCAATGTGAGCCGTAAACGATCTCTGGATTTGTTCCAGCTCTGCTATTTCTCCTGCCCTGAACGGGGCCGTCAGCACAGAGCAATATTCTAAGTGAGGGAGCACTAGCGATTTGAAGAGTGTCAAAATCGGCAATATTTCCCTTGTTTTGAAAGTTCTCAATACCCACCCCGTCATCTTCCTGGCTGTTGAGATCTTTGTCTTGTTATGGTCTTTAAAAGACAGATCAGCAGACATAATTATTCCCAAGTTCTTTACGTGTTCCTTTCGTTCTATGTGGTGACCCTCTTGCGTTTTGTATATAGTGTTCCTTTTGAGTTCTTCATTTTTTCCATACCTAAGCAGCTGAAACTTATCACCATTGAACGTCATGTTGTTCTCCACTGCCCACTGGAAGACCCTGCTTATGTCTTCCTGTAATTTTTCAGTGTCCTCTACCGTAGTGACTTTCATGCTTATTTTAGTGTCATCTGCAAATGATGATACAAAAGTGTGCTGGGTGTTTTTATCTATGTCTGCTATGAAGATGAGAAACAGCAGAGGCGCCAGGACAGTGCCTTGGGTTGGGGCACTGAGCTTTTGACCTCGCTGATGCTGGATCTTGCCCTGTTCACTACTACTTTTTGTGTTCTGTGTGTTAGGAACTCAAAAATCCATCTGCCTACCTTCCCCGTAATGCCTATGGCCCTCATTTTGTGCGCTATCACTCCATGATCGCATTTGTCAAACGCCTTTGCAAAATCTGTGTAAATCACATCTGCGTTTTGGTCGTCTTCCAACGCCTCCATAATTCTGTCATAATGGTTCAGCAGCTGTGACAGGCATGATCGTCCCGCTCTAAAGCCATGCTGGTTCGGGTTATGTTGGTTGTGCTGGTCCATGAAGTTTGTAATCTGCCGTCTCATCACTCTTTCATAGATTTTTATGATGTGAGAAGTTAGGGCTACTGGTCTGTAATTTTTAGCAAGTGCTCTACTACCTCCCTTATGCAAAGGAGCTATGTCTGCACTCTTTAAGGCCTCCGGTATTTCACCTAGATCTAAGTTCTTTCTCCAAAGAACACTAAGGGCTCTTGCTAATGGTACTTTGCACTTCTTTATAAATAAAGCATTCCATGAATCTGGTCCAGGTGCTGAGTGAGTGGGCATGTTGTCCATTTTTCTTTTCAAAATCTATGGGATTTGTACTAATGTCAGTTAGTTGGTCTGCGCGGCCTTCTGCTGGAGTGAAAAAAAAATTGTGCATTTTCTTCCTTGCTGTCATTTAGTGGGTTGCTGAACACTGACTCATACTGTTCTTTTAGGATTTCACTCATTTCCTGTTCATCGTCAGTATACGAATCTCCTCTCAATAATGGTCCAATTCTACAGGTAGTTCTTAGCTTGGATTTTGCATAGGAATATAAATATTTTGGGTTTCTTGAAATATCCTGTATGGTTCTTTGTTCCCTTTGTACTTCTTCTGTTAGGTATGACATCTTAAGTTTTTGCTCTAATTCAGTGATCTCTCGGTTAAGGCTATCTCTCCTCTGTTGCAACATATTTGTGTTTTTCAACAATTCAGTAACCCGTTTTCTTCTTCTGTACCATCTCCTACGCTCTCTCTCTATATCTGATCTTCTTCTGGGTTTCCTCAATGGTACGTGTTTCATACATACCTTGTATGCTTCTGTATTCAGCTTCTCTAGGCACTGGTGGGGATTTAGGGTGCTCATGTCTGATTCACATGATATGTCTGATAGCTCTTGGTTTATTTTTTTCCCAGTCAATTCTATGGTTATTAAAATTGAACTTACTGAACATCCCGCCTCTAACATTAGTGCCGCAGTTACCTAACTCTGAGTTAATACTCGTTTGAACTTCTATGATGTTATGATCAGAGTATATTGTTTTTGTAACTGTTATGTCTCTGATTAGTTCCTGGTTGTTTGTGAATATCAAATCCAGGGTATTTTAATTTCTAGTGGGATCAATTATCTGTTGGTTTAATGAGTACTTTTCACAAAGCCTCATTAGTTCCCTGGTATGTGCCTGTTGAACCAGGAGATATTTCTGGTATAATATTTTGTTGCCTCATATTCCATTTTACATGAGGGAGATTAAAATCTCCAAGGAGTAAAATGTTTGGGGAGGGATTCTCTAGCCTATCCAGATAGCTATCTATCTTCCTTAACTGATCTGTGAATTCCTCCGCAGTTGCTGATGGTGGTTTGTATACTAGGATAATTACTAGATTCCTATTTTCCACTTTAATGCCGAGGATTTCTACTATATCATTCGTAGCGTTCAACACTTCTGTGCAACAGAGAGTATCTTTTACATAGAGTCCTACTCCTCCCTGTGACCTATTAATTTTATCACATCTATACATGTTATAGTTTTCTATCTGAATCTCTCCGTCCAAAACATCCCTTGTATGTGTTTCTGTAAATGCTCCAAACATGGCATTTGCTTCTGATAGGAGTCCACTAACATAACTAACTTTGTCATTTTTATTTGATTTCAGACCCTGAATATTTGCAAATATGAAGCAGGAGTTACCATTTGGGATGTTTGGCCTTTCTTTGTGTTTCGTTAGTACCACTGGTGATGTCCTACCTGGTATGGCCCCTGGTGCCCATACCCCTGGTTTCTCCAGTACTGACTTTGATTGTTCATATGGCCCTGATGAGCTGGTGCCTGTCTTGGCGTGTCCCGCTGTGCTGCCCATCTGTCCCCTCTGTACCATTTCCCCTTTTTGTCTCTTTCTTTGAGCTGGTTGTTTCTCTTTATATATAAAAAGATTGCTGTTCATTTTCCCTTTCCCTGCTTTCTCTATAACGAACTGTTCCCTTTGTATGGTGGTCTGGGCAGCTCAGGTCATAACATTCTCTGGACTGTGTTGAAGCTTGACACATCACTGGATGGAAGTATCTGCTGCACTCTTTGTTGAAACCACACTTTCCTTTCCTTAACATGTTGGCACATTTTCTGGTGTGTTTATTCCAGCAAGCTCTGCCATATAGGCACATACCGTTTGCATAGAATCTGCATATGTTTTGACTGCCTATATTTACTGATTTTGTGTCTTCCCAAAGATCGGCCGAATTATCTGCGTTTTCTTCCTCTCTTTCCACTCCTTGGTTTTCCTCGTTATCAGCGCTTTCCTCCTTTGATGACATGGGGCCAACATTTTCCCTGGAGGAGGACTCCCCTACTATATCTGTACTAGAGGCTATGGCTGTGGTGGCTGTGGAGGAGTCTTTAACCAAATCTGGATTTTCACTATGGCTTGGGGCTATGTCTGGGTCAGTCCTGGGGCTGGGGGCTGAGTTAGCTAATGTTTTTGTCTCCTGTGTTTTTTTCCAGTGGATGACTGTTTATTTTTGGGTCAATTGTTGTAGACTGGTCATTGTGTGTGTTAGACTTTACTCCTCTCCTATCTTCCCATGTTCTATATATACCGGGTAGACTATTCAATAGTTCCTCTTTTTTTAATGCTTATTGTTTATTAACCTCCTGAGTGCTTTCCTGATATCTGTCCATAGTTCCACATCCTTGTCACAGATCCAGAAACACCTTTCTAGATGGATGTCATTTTTGGTTGCTGTGTTAATTCTTGAACATGTGACATGATGTTTTAAAAAGCAAAGGTTGCATGTGGTTCTGGATTTTTTCCCAAGAGCCTTTTCACTTGTCCCACAGGTATACTGTACTGCCATCCTCCTGTATCCTATTTGCAACTGTGTATCACTAGAACCCTATTTTCACTTTACCTTACTGCTCTGCTCTGCTCTGGTGATGAGGTCAATGCATGGGTATGTGGGATGTACTGATTATGGAGACTTACTACACATTATATTATATTATTGTTATAATATGCATTTACTTCAGTTTGTTCACTGTATAACTCTTTCCATATTTATTCCTCTCTGATCACTCATATATATATATTTTAATTTACTGGTCTTGCTGAGTTCCTCACACTGGTGTACGATACTTTCAGTTTCCTCTCCAACATTGTATTCTGGGGGGTTTGTGGGGGCTGGGGGACCTGACAGGTGCTATGGGATTATACAGCGTAGTGTGGGGTGGGAGCTGTGAGTGTGTGGTGGGGGTTGTGAGTGTGGGGTGGGGGCTGTGAGTGTGGGGTGGGGGTTGTGAGTGTGGTTTGTATTGTCATAGTAGTATGTGTGTTTGTGTGTATGTGTGTTTGTATAGTTGTGTGTATTTGAGAGAGTGTGTGTGTGTGTGTTTACTCACATATTTTTGGTTCAAGGGGTCGAGTCATAGCTCCTGGCCCCCTGTGTGTGTATGTGTGTTTGTGCCGTCATGATAATATATATTCTCTGATTCGTGTTTGTTGGAAGCGAGGTACAGCTCCTGGATTCAGTGTTCTGAACTACTGTTATCGGCGCTACTGGTTTCTCTTCTCTTGAGACTCATCATACTTACTCAAAAGTTTCCTCTCACATCTTTACGTAAAACTCAGCCGTTTTCATTAACTTTGAACAAGGACAATGTATATTCATAACATCCGCCTGACTCGACTCAGCTTTCAGCTGAAATCTGTGTCTGACCGCCTAACAGTTTCCGGTCTGACCACCTCTCCTCATGTTGTATGTCTCTTAGTAGGTATTAGCCTTCTCAAGCGTCTACACATGTTGACTAAGTGGGTGCTTCATACTGGGGCCAACCACCTGATTTTCCGAACTTGGGCAGATATCTCTTAAATCTGCTATCATCCTGGGTATATTCATAGATAACTTAATTCCACTTTTATGTGGTGTCATTGGCTAGTTTTATGTGGTGTCATAGGCTAGTTTTATGTGGTGTCATAGGCTAGTTTTATGTGGTGTCATAGGCTAGTTCTATGTGGCGTCATAGGCTAGTTTTATAGTACATAACATTCAGATTTCCCTAATTAATATTTATATTATTAGTATTTTATATTTAAATATCAATGAGCTTCCCTAACGCATAATCTCCATAGATGCTAAATCACTAATTCATGTACAATATTCCTATTTGTTTTTGTTCAGGTTCTTGAAAGCGGTTCTCAGGTTTTCTAGTGTTGCCTAAATTATAATAATAATGTTGTTAGGTTATCTGTCATTGTTACACTTGACTCCTTTATTCGCTGATTTACACAGCTTTTTTAAGTCCGGTCTTGTTTCTTCTCCAGTCTGCGGCTCTCTGCGCCACATCTCCAGTCTGCGGCTCTCTGCGCCACATCTCCAGTCTGCGGCTCTCTGCGCCACATCTCCAGTCTGCGGCTCTCTGCGCCACATCTCCAGTCTGCGGCTCTCTGCGCCACATCTCCAGTCTGCGGCTCTCTGCGTCATTTGTTCATAGTCTTTTACAATTACTTTTCTAAATGTTACTTTGTCTCTCTGACGTCTTTACCACAGTTTTTAACAATTCCATCTTTCTTGGCACTCCAACACTCGTCACCTTGTTATTTGGAACACTTATAGTATTAAAGTAGCAGGTAACTTTACAGCTTGTTCCATCATAACTTAACACCAAAGTACCCGAGGCCACAGCTGTCTTCAGACTCTGGTCGAGTTTTAATGTACTAAGTTATTTTAGCTTATCGGGTAAAATTGGTCTCTCTCGCTCAGAGGGAGTGACAGAGTTGCTACTGCACCATTATAGAAGCAATCAGTGCGTAAACAACGATAGCATATACAGTAGTTTATTGGACCAAGCATGTGTAGTGATACCACTGTGCAAATACGGAACGGTATACACATATTGTGGAAATAAAAAAATGTACAGGTTGTGGAAATAGCATAAAAACAATAGAGATGTCAGTGAACGTAGTATACAAAACAGTGAACGCAGTATACAAAACAGTGAACGCAGTATACAAAACAGTGAACGCAGTATACAAAACAGTGAAAGCAGTATACAAAACAGTGAACGTAGTATACAAAACAGTGAACGCAGTATACAAAACAGTGAACGCAGTATACAAAACAGTGAAAGCAGTATACAAAACAGTGAACGCAGTATACAAAACAGTGAACGCAGTATACAAAACAGTGAAAGCAGTATACAAAACAATAGAGATATCAGTGAACGCAGTATACAAAACAGTGAACGCAGTATACAAAACAGTGAACGCAGTATACAAAACAGTGAAAGCAGTATACAAAACAGTGAACGCAGTATACAAAACAGTGAACGCAGTATACAAAACAGTGAAAGCAGTATACAAAACAGTGAAAGCAGTATACAAAACAGTGAACGCAGTATACAAAACAGTGAACGCAGTATACAAAACAGTGAACGCAGTATACAAAACAGTGAACGCAGTATACAAAACAGTGAAAGCAGTATACAAAACAATAGAGATATCAATGAACGCAGTATACAAAACAGTGAACGCAGTATACAAAACAGTGAACGCAGTATACAAAACAGTGAAAGCAGTATACAAAACAGTGAACGCATATACAAAACAGTGA
>WNWK01044921.1:0-14924 GCA_009830355.1 Cherax destructor | reverse complement strand
TGGCAACACTGTCAAACATCTTACCACAGACTGGCAACACTGTCAAACATCTTAACGAAAACTGGCAACACTATCAAACATCTTACCACAGACTGGCAACACTGTCAAACATCTAACCACAAACTGGCAACACTGTCAAACATCGTACCACAGACTGGCAACAGTGTCAAACATCTTACTACAAACTGGCAATACTGTCAAACATCTTACCACAGACTGGCAACACTGTCAAACATCTTACCACAGACTGGCAACACTGTCAAACATCTTAACACAGACTAGCAACACTGTCAAACATCTTAACACAGACTGGCAACACTGTCAAACATCTTACCACAGACTGGCAAAACTGTCAAACATCCTACCACAAACTGGCAACACTGTCAAACATCTTACCACAGACTAGCAACACTGTCAAACATCTTACCACAAACTGGCAACACTGTCAAACATCTTACCACAGACTGGTAACACTGTCAAACATCTTACCACAGACTGGTAACACTGTCAAACATCTTACCACAAACTGGCAACACTGTCAAACATCTTACCACAGAATGGCAACACTTTCAAACATCTTACAACAGACTGACAACACTGTCAAACATCTTACCACAGACTGGCAACACTGTCAAACATCTTACCACAGACTGGCAACACTGTCAAACATCTTAACACAGACTGGCAATACTGTCAAACATCTTATCACAGACTGGCAACACTGTCAAACATCTTAACGAAAACTGGCAACACTATCAAACATCTTACCACAGACTGGCAACACTGTCAAACATCTAACCACAAACTGGCAACACTGTCAAACATCTTACCACAGACTGGCAACACTGTCAAACATCTTACCACAGACTGGCAACACTATCAAACATCTTACCACAGACTGGCAACACTGTCAAACATCTTAACACAGACTGCAACACTGTCAAACATCTTAACACAGACTGGCAACACTGTCAAACATCTTACCACAGACTGGCAACACTGTCAAACATCTTACTACAAACTGGCAACACTGTCAAACATCTTACCACAGACTGGCAACACTGTCAAACATCTTACCACAAACTGGCAACACTGTCAAACATCTTACCACAGACTGGCAACACTGTCAAACATCTTACCACAGACTGGTAACAATGTCAAACATCTTACCACAAACTGGCAATACTGTCAAACATGTTATCACAGACTGGCAACACTGTCAAACATCTTACCACAGACTGGTAACACTGTCAAACATCTTACCACAAACTGGCAACACTGTCAAACATCTTACCACAAACTGGCAACACTGTCAAACATCTTACCACAGACTGGCAACACTGTCAAACATCTTACCACAGACTGGCAACACTGTCAAACATCTTACCACAGACTGGCAACACTGTCAAACATCTTACCACAGACTGGTAACACTGTCAAACATCTTACCACAAACTGGCAATACTGTCAAACATCTTACCACAGACTGGTAACACTGTCAAACATCTTACCAGAGTCTGGTAACACTGTCAAACATCTTACCAGACTGGCAACACTGTCAAACATCTTACCACAGACTGGCAACACTGTCAAACATCAATGTAACTTGGTTTGTTCAATATTTCTTTAGTTACGAAGATAATGAGTCAGATAAAGGTCGCAGATAATGGGTTAACTTAATGGTAATATATTTTAAGATACTTAACTGACCTTGTGATGATTCTGGTGATTGTTTTGTTCAGGTTCTGTTGACATTGTTGTAGCTGATGTTCTTGTTTTTCTTGTAGTTCCTGAACGTCTTGTGTCATGTTCTCCAATAATTTGTTGTTGACACTCAGTTGACTGTGTATGTTGGTAACTTCTGCATTATGTTGTGTCAGTTGTTGCACCTGTGTAGCACATCTGGCATGACTTTCTTCATTATGTTGTGTCAGTTGTTGCACCTGTGTCTGACATCTGGCATGACTTTCTTCATTATGTTGTGTCAGTTGTTGCACCTGTGTAGCACATCTGGCATGACTTTCTTCATTATGTTGTGTCAGTTGTTGCACCTGTGTCTCACATCTGGCATGACTTTCTTCATTATGTTGTGTCAGTTGTTGCACCTGTGTAGCACATCTGGCATGACTTTCTTCTCTCAGACGATAATCCTCTTGTAACCTGTGTATTGTATCTTGTATTTGTTGTATTGTTTCTTGACGCTGATGTTGAGTCTCTTTGTTTTCCTGAAGAACTTCTATAGCGTCCCTATGCACTTGTAGTATGTCTGTGTTCCTCTCAACATTGTCTTTAATTTCCCTCAGCGTCGTGACAACATTGATCTTGAACTGATCATCAGCTGAAAAAAAAAAAATTTGCTAAAAAAGTATAATATTAATAGGTGGAACTAATTCAGTTGTTGGAAAGATATAATAGAGCAGAATCTCTTATGTAAGAAGAGACTCTTGTACAGTGTTCCAACACATTAACACTGCTAACCACACAAACAACTGGGAAGGTGCTAATAGCTCACACAAAACTTAACACACATATAGACGATAATTATTAGTTTAACAAAAGTAAATCTAATATTTTTAAATAAGTTAAAATATAAAAGCCAATCCAAAATAATCTAAGATGTAATGTGAGATCCTGGAGGATAAAAGAAGCCTAGTTCCTCTTGCCAACAAATAGTTTACCATCCAAGAAACTAATAATTCTTCCTGCTGTTAATTAAGACTCAAGTTATTAAAGCTGTTATATTATACTTATGTTATTTTTACGTATCCCTAAAAGGTGACAAAGAGTTGCCATATGTTTTTCAACTTTTTCTTCTAAGTTTTCATTATTATTTCGTTTGTAACACAATAAGACATTTTTCGATTGGATACAACATTTTCTATGCTAGTGTTCAATAACTAGACCAAAAGTCTAGGAATAATTGACATATGCAGGTGCCCCATGACCAAAGTTTTTGAACCTATAATTAACATCTATAAATAACTGATAACTTCAAAATCCCACTGGTATAACTTCAGTTTAAAAAAAAAAATGCCTTCTTATTAGATGATTGTGGAGAATGAAATTGCTATGTGCAAGAATTCTGATTTTCATTTAATCAATTGATTTGTTTATTTAGTTTACTCTGAATGATTTCCAAATTTAATGGTTGAGTCATCGTATGACTGGGACACCTAGGTAGTGTGACCAGCTATCACACCGAGGTAGTGTGACCAGCTATCACACCGAGGTAGAGCGACCAGCTATCACACCGAGGTAGTGTGACCAGCTATCACACCGAGGTAGTGTGACCAGCTATCACACCGAGGTAGTGTGACCAGCTATCACACCGAGGTAGAGTGACCAGCTATCACACCGAGGTAGTGTGACCAGCTATCACACATAGGTAGTGTTACCAGCTATCACACCGAGGTAGAGTGACCAGCTTTCACACCGAGGTAGTGTGACCAGCTATCACACCGAGGTAGTGTGACCTGCTATCACACCGATGTAGTGTGACCTGCTATCACACCGATGTAGTGTGACCTGCTATCACACCGAGGTAGTGTGACCTGCTATCACACCGAGGTAGTGTGACCAGCTATCACACATAGGTAGTGTTACCAGCTATCACACCGAGGTAGAGTGACCAGCTTTCACACCGAGGTAGTGTGACCTGCTATCACACCGATGTAGTGTGACCTGCTATCACACCGATGTAGTGTGACCTGCTATCACACCGAGGTAGTGTGACCTGCTATCACACCGAGGTAGAGTGACCAGCTATCACACCGAGGTAGAGTGACCAGCTATCACACCGAGGTAGTGTGACCTGCTATCACACTGATGTAGTGTGACCTGCTATCACACCGATGTAGTGTGACCAGACAAGAAGGAAAAATACTTTCAGTGTCATTGAATTATTGTTGTCAGAGTCAAGTTGACTTCACAGTTCAGATCGTCCTCCAGACACCTACATCTCCACCACTTCTTCAGCTTATAGACATTGTACTTCTCTTCCCTAGGAGTCACGTCCGGCTAACCTGTTTTTCCCTAAATCTCTTTATAAATCTTACCTTGCTCACCCTTCAACAGCACTTCAGATCACATAAGCCAGTTGCTTCTAATCACTCGTCCACGACCCTGGCACTCAAAGTCTCCTTTATTCTCACCCTCAACATTTCCGAGTATGACTTCAATCCCTTCTTTCTCTCCTTCCCAGGTTTATATGCCCTTCTATTCATCCAATTTTTCTTCATTCTCTCTAAATTCCAAACCACCTTAACAACCTCTCCTCAACATTCTAAACTACAAACCACCTTAACAACCTCTCCTCAACATTCTAAATTACAAACCACCTTAACAACCTCTCCTCAACATTCTAAATTCCAAACCACCTTAACAACCTCTCCTCAACATTCTAAATTACAAACCACCTTAACAACCTCTCCTCAACATTCTAAATTCCAAACCACCTTAACAACCTCTCCTCAACATTCTAAATTACAAACCACCTTAACAACCTCTCCTCAACATTCTAAATTCCAAACCACCTTAACAACTCTCCTCAACATTCTAAATTACAAACCACCTTAACAACCTCTCCTCAACATTCTAAATTACAAACCACCTTAACAACCTCTCCTCAACATTCTAAATCAGTGATTCTCATCAAGGGGTAAATTTATTCCTTGGGGGGGAAAAATTACATGGCAAAGGGTAAATATTTGTGTTATTTTTGTGCAAAATCTGAATAATTTTATTTTCTGACCTTCTTGTTTTTCTGTCCCTTTATGATGGCGATAATTTTATGTATTGAAGTGAGGTGGTAAATGTAGCAATACATCAAGCCGAGGGTGTTAATGATGGAGGGAAAGTTGAGAATCCCTGCGTCTATATTTATAATTTTAGTAACTCTACACCTCTTAATCTTCAAACTCCTAATTCTCTGCATAATATTTACAACATTCACTGTCCTTAAACATGACATCTCAGCTGCCTCCCCCTCACTGCAACATTCACTGTCCTTAAACATGACATCTCAGCTGCCTCCCCCTCACTGCAACATTCACAACTCATGTTTCACATCCTTACAACATTGTACATACCAATATACATGAGGTACATTTCCCATTTTAGTCTTTATGTCTCAGGTGTTATGTGTTATACAGTTCATCTCACAGAACCATCAGCAGACTTCTTCACTTACAAATATCACAACATATTTACTTCCTCTAAATTTGTCACTGTATTATTATTTTTAAACTCAGAATTGACAAAATCCATGTGATATCAGGATAATGCCTCTTGTGATCGACATCAAACTTTCACTCCTCATGTGTTTTCCAGAAAGCAAAGTTTGCATTATTATTAGCCTTCATAAATCTAATTTGACGATTTTATTAAAACTATGAACATTGTTGAACTACATAAGAAGCAACAAACACTATAAATTATGAACATTGTTGAACTACATAAGAAGCAACAAACACTATAAATTATGAACATTGTTCAACTACATAAGAAGCAACAAACAAACTTTGAATCATTGTATTCAGGTGAGATAAATTGTTTAGAAACCCGACAGTTTAAGACTGAGACTTGTGTAACATTTACCAATCTTTATTGTGGAAACGTTTCGCCCCACAGTGACGTCATCAGTCCAATACAAAGAAGATTCAGACCAACTACTGGACAATGTATTTTCTGATAGGTCTAAAATTTTCAGTCTTGATGAGCTTTTGAAAGGAAGTTTTGTTTATACTTTGATCTTCGGAAATTTTAGGTTGACAGTTTTATTAAATAACTTAGTTTCTATGTTGTAATAAACAATGACTTCCGGTCGGCTTCAAACCATTAAGTGGCAAAGTGAATTTAATTCTTCTTTAACAAAATAATTTTGATTATATTAAATATTCTATGGAGAAGGAGAATGGACACAGGAGTCAGCCCACTGTTACTAAAAACAACAGATATAACCCCACTCCACAAGACAGTAAAGCAATTACGAAGGATTACACACAGGTTGTACTAACGTCCCACATCATAACATTCTTTGAAAGGTTCCTAAGAAGCAAGATCACCAACTACTTGGATACCCATCAATATACCAAGCCAGGACAGCATGAGATTAGAGCAGGTTGCTCCTCCTGGGTCATTACTGGACCCAGTATGACATGGTCTTGGATGCACAACAATCAAAGTGCAGGTGCAGTAAACAGAGACTTTGCGAAAATAAAAACTAATTGAGTATAAAACAAATTCCAATCACAGAGTTTAGCGAAGAACTAATGTAAAGGACCTGAGAGTGATAATGTCAGAGAATATCACTTTTAAAAGATCACAAAAATGCTATCATAGTCAAGGGATACCAAGCCAGTGATGAGTCTCGTCAAATCACTTGTTCTCTCTAGGCTGGAAAATACAAACCTGGTGAATATACATAGAACTTTCACTGCATGTATAAGTTTCATAAAGCACCTAAATTACTGGGATTGTTTGAAGACCCTCGACCTGTACTTCTTGGAATGCAGAAGAGAAAGATACATGGCAATATACACTTGGAAAATCCTAGATAGACTAGTCTCATATCTACACACCGAAATCCCTCACTATGAAAGCAAAAGACTCGGCAGACGGTGCAACATCCCCCAATGAAAAGCAGGGGTGTCCCGTGTACTCTAAGAGACAACACGATAAGTGTTAGGAACTGGTCAACTGCCTACCAGCATACATAAAGAGGATTACCAATAGATCCCTGGCTGTTTTCAAAAGAGAGCTGGACAAACACCAAAATTTAGTACCTGACCAGCCTGGCTGTGGTTGGTACGTTGGTCTGCCTGGTTGATCAGGTTCCTGACCCAACATGAGGCCTGGTCATAGACCCGGCCGCGGGGCCGTTGACCTCCGGAGTGACCTCCAGGTATACGTCAGATATACTCTAGGAGTAGAGTATATGGTCATGCTGGCCTTAGAGCAAAGTAAATGGTAAAAATGGCCTTGGAACTGAGAATGCGGCCATTTTAACTCTTGAGCATAATACTCTATCAAACTGACGTTGGAAGAGGGAATACTTGGAGAGGGTTTCGGGGGTCAACGCCCCCGTGGCCCGGTCTGAGACCAGACCTCGTGGTGGATCAGGGTCTGATCAAACAGACTTTTGCTGCTGACCGCACGTAAACTGATGTATAAACCACAGCCTGGCTGATCAGGTACTGTCTTTAGGTGCCTGCCCAATGCCTTCTTCAAGACAGCCAGGGTTCTGTAGGTAATCCCCCCTTATGTGTGCTGGGAGGCAGTTGAACAGTCTTGGACTCCTGACAGGTATTGTGTTGTCTCTTAGTGTACTCGTGGGTCCCCTGCTTTTCATTGGAGGAATGTTGCATGTCCTGCCGAGTCTTTTGCATTCGTAGGAAGTGATTTTCGTGCAAGATTGGTACTAATCTCTAGAATTTTCCAAGTGATTATTATCATGTTTCTTTCTCGCCTGCATTCCAGGGAATAGAAATCAAGGGACTTACCTGGAGTTTACCTGGAGAGAATTCTAGGGGTCAACGCCCCTGCCGCCCGGTCTGTGACCAGGCCTCATGGTGGACCAGAGCCTGATCAACCAGGCTGTTACTGCTGGCCGCACGCAGTCCAACGTACGAACCACAGCCTATCTGGTCAGGTACCGACTTTAGGTGCCTGTCCAGTGCTTGCTTGAAGACAGCCAGGGGTTTGTTGGTAATCCCCCTTATGTATGCTGGGAGGCAGTTAAACAATCTTGGGCCCCTGACACTTATTGTGTTGTCCCTCAACGTGATAGTGGCACCCCTGCTTTTCATTGGGGGGATGTTACATCGCCTGCCGAGTCTTTTGCTTTCGTAGGGAGTGATTTTCGTGTGCAAGTTTGGTACTAATCCCTCGAGAATTTTCCAAGTGTATATAACAATGTATCTTTCCCGCCTGCGTTCTAGGGAGTACAGGTTTAGGAACTTCAAGCGTTCCTAGTAATTGAGGTGGTTTATCGCAGTTATGCATGCCGTGAAGGTTTTCTGCACATTTTCAAGGTCAGCAATTTTACCTGCCTTGAAAGGTGCAGTTAGTGTGCAGCAATATTCCAGCCTAGATAGAACAAGCGATTTGTAAAGTGTCAACATGGGCTTGGCATCCCTGGTTTTGAAGGTTCTCATTATCCATCCTGTCATTTTTCTAGCAGATGCGATTGCTACGGTGTTATGGTCCTTGAAGGTGAGATCTTCTGACATGATCACTCCCAGGTCTTTGACATTAGTTTTTCGCTCTATTGTGTGGTTGGAATTAGTTTTGTTCTCCGATGAAATTTCTCATCATTGAACTTCATATTGTTTTCTGCAGCCCATTTAAAGATTTGGTTTATGTCTGCTTGGAGTCTTGCAGTGTCTTCAACGGTGGACACTGTCATACAGATTCGGGTGTCATCTGCAAAGGAAGACACGGCACTGTGGCTTATATCCCTGTCAATGTCCGATATGAGGATGAGGAACAGGATGGGAGCGAGAACTGTGCCTTGTGGAACAGAGCTTTTCACATTAGCTGCCTCAGACTTTACTCTGTTGACTACTACTCTTTGTGTTCTACATGTTAGGAAATTATAGATCCATCTACCAACTTTTCCTGTTATTCCTTTATCACGCATTTTGTGTGCTATTACACCATGGTCACACTTGTCAAAGGCTTTTGCAAAGTCTGTGTATATAACATCTGCATTCTGTTTGTCTTCTAGAGCATCCAGGACCTTGTCGTAGTGGTCCAGTAGTTGGGACAGACAGGAGCGACCTGCTCTAAACCCATGCTGCCCTGGGTTGTGTAACTGATGGGTATCTAAATGAGTGGCGATCTTGCTTCTTAGAACCTTTTCAAAGATTTTTATGATATGGGACGTTCGCGCTATTGGTCTGTAGTTCTTTGCTATTGCTTTACTGCCCCCTTTGTGGAGTGGGGCTATGTCTGTTGTTTTTAGTAACTGCGGGACGACCCCAGTAATTTAGGTACTTTATTGTATTTATTGTGCCGTGAAATTTCTCTGTACATTCTCCAGGTCAGCAATTTCGACAGCCTTGAAGGAGGCAGTTAGTGTATAGCAGTATTCCAGCCTAGAGTGAACAAATAATTTGGAAAGAATCATCATGGCCTTGGCGTCCCTAGTTTTGAACGTTTTCATTATACTTCCTATCGTGTTTCAAGGTCCTTCATATTAGTTTTTCTCTCTACTGTGTGGTTAGAATTTGTTTTTATACCCTGATACAGCTTTAATTTCCTCAAGTTTTCCATATCAGAGGAGTTGAAATTTCTCTTCATTGAACTTCATATTGTTTTCTGCAGCCCATTTAAAGATTTGGTTGATGTCCACTTGGAGTCTTGCAGTGTCTTCGACGGAGGACACTGTCATGGCAATTCGGGTGTCATACGAAAAGGAAGACATGGAGGTATGGCTTACATTTCTGTCTATGTCAGAGATGCGGATGAGGAACAGGATGGGAGCGAGTACTGTGCCTTGTGGAACAAAGCTTTTCACAGTAGCCGCCTCAGACTTTACTCTGTTTAGTATTACTCTTTGTGATGAATTTGTTAGGAAGCTATAGATCCATCTACAAACTTTTCCTGTTATTCCTTTATCACGCATTTTGTGTGCTATTACACCATGGTCGCACTTGTCGAAGTCTTTTGCAAAGTTTGTGTATACTACATCTGCATTTTGTTTATCAAATAAAGCATCCAGGATCATGTCATAGTGGTTCAGCAGCTGGGACAGGCAGGAGTAACCTGCTGTAAACCCATGTTGCCCTTGGTTGTGTAACTGATGGATGTCTGGGTGGTTTGCAATCTTGCTTCTTAGAACCCTCTCAAAGATTTTTATGGCATGGGATGTTAGCGCTCTCAGTGTGTAGTTCTTTGCAATTGCTTTACTGCCATCTTTGTGAAGTGGGGCTATGTCTGTTTTTTTAGTCTCTCTGGGATGGCCCCGGTGTCCATGCTGATGGCACATGAGAGGTACGTTTCTTCTTGCAGTTCTTGATAAACACGGAGTTCCATGAGTCCTGGCCTGGGGCAGTGTGCGTGGGCATGTCATTAATTACCTTTTCGAAGTCTTGTGGTGATAGGATAATATCAGAGATTTTTTAAATAACCAAATTTTGAGTCTCAGTCATACATTTTTTTATTTAGATTATCGACCCTTAGACTTGTTAATTATCGGCTGGCTGAACACTGAATCATATTGGGACTTCAGTATATCACTCATTTCTTTGCTATCATCAGTTTAGGTCCTATCTCGTTTAAGCAGGGGTCCAATACTGGATGTTGTTTTTGCCCAAGATTTGGCATAAGAAAAGAAATATTTTGGCTTTCTTTCAATTTCCTTTGTGGCTTTAAGTTCTTCCTGAGAATCTTGTTTCCTGTTAGATTCCTTCAGCTTAAGTTTGATATTTGCTATTTCTCTTTCCTTTGCCTCCCTTCCTATTTCAGATGTATTGGCCCCTCTTTCTAGTTTATATCTTCTTTTTCTTTTTCTTAATAGAATGTGCCTAGAGCAGACAGAGTTATTTCAGCCACAGAGTTATGTTTTTCTAGACAAAGGTTCGGATCCGTGTTGTTTAGGATATCTTCCCAGCTTGGTTCATTTAGGACATGGTTCACTTGTTCCCATCGCATGTTTTTGTTATTGAAGTTGAGTTTTGTGAAGACTCCCTCACGACTGATCACATTTTGCTGGTCAGGAGCCCAGTGCATACATGTCTGTACCTCTATTATGTTGTGATCAGAGTGTATTGTCTTTGATACCGATATATTACGTATCAGATCGTCGTTGTTAGTGAACATGAGGTCCAGTATTTTCTAGTCTTGTAGGCTCTATTAATTGCTGATTAAAAGTGAATTTGGAGCAGAAATTTAATAGTTCGTGTGTTTGGGAATTTTCATCTGAGCTGCATCCTGGGGTGATCTCTGCTAAAACATTATTTGCTACACTCCTCCATTTTAGGTGCGTTAGGTTGAAATCCACCGTAGCAAGATGTTTAGAGGAGGAGTTGGGAGATTTTCCAAATGGTGGTCAATTTTCAAAAGTTCTTCCTGGAATTGTTAAGAAGTAGGATCCAGAGGCCTGAATACAATCACAATTACAAGGTTTTGGTTTTCGATCTTTACTGCCAAAACTTCATTTGAAGTGTTTAAAAGTTCTGAGCAAATGAGCGACTCAGTTATGTACAGGCCAACCCCCAACCCCCCTTGTTGCCTGTTTAGTCTTTCGTATTTGAATAGGTTATAACTTGGCATCCATATTTTGTTGTCAAAGTGATCCTTTATGTGGGTCTCTGTGAAAGCTGCAAACATTGCATTTGACACCTTGAGCAGTCCCTTGATGTAAGGTATTTTACTGTTTGTTGATGGCTTCAGTCGCTTTACGTTTGCAAAGGTAAATGTTGGTATATTGATAGAATTTAGGAGGGATTTGTTTGCTGCGTTCCTTACTGGTGCATTTTTTGTTCCTTACTGCCTACAGCTCCTGTACAGACATGAGTGCTTCTACCAGGTTTTACTGGTAATGTGTCAACACTGTTCCCCGAGGCATCATCCCCTTTTGTTCCATTTCCTTCAGTATTGCTACTTTGTACTTCTGGAAATTATATAACATTGTCTTACCTGTTTCATCACCAGGGCCACTATCTCAATTTAGTGCACTGTGTTCCAGGACGACACCAGCCCTTTCTGGTGCACTGTCTTCTAGGATAACACCAGCCCTTTCTGGTGCACTGTCTTCCAGGACAACACCAGCCCTTTCTGGTGCACTGTCTTCCAGGACAACACCAGCACCCTCTTTGAGCACTGTCCTCCAAGACAGCCCCATCTGTGCCACCCATTATATTTGCCCAACTGTTATACAAGACTGTCATGTTTTCTAAGAAAGAAATTTTGTTGTTGGTATTCTTATCTTATAATATAGATGTAATTTTTCCCAGAGGTGTATCTCGTATGGGTAGACCCAAAGACATTTATTTTATTATATATCAATAGTGATTGAAGGTTTAAAGTTCCTGCATGACCTATGAGTTCATTTACCACAGAGATTGCATGTAATCCAAGTATGACTTCATCTGCTACTCTTTCTGCAGACTACACAGACAGTACATGGAAATTATTAGACAACTGGCTCATGTGGGAGGGTCCTGGCGACTGACTACAAGACTGGTTATCCACTAGGCCTATTTCTGGGGAATACCTTTTTATTTAGCACCAAACATTTATTGTAGTATGTTTTCTATGCACTAGGCACCACTGTGATATACACTAGGCACCACTGTGATATACACTAGGCACCACTGTGATATACACTAGGTACCACTGTGATATACACTAGGTACCACTGTGATATACACTAGGCACCACTGTGATATACACTAGGTACCACTGTGATATACACTAGGTACCACTGTGATATACACTAGGCACCACTGTGATATACACTAGGCACCACTGAGATATACACTAGGCACCACTGTGATATACACTAGGTACCAATGTGATATACACTAAGCACCACTGAGATATACACTAGGCACCACTGTGATATGCACTAGGTACCACTGTGATATACACTAGGCACCACTGTGATATACACTAGGCACCACTGTGATATACACTAGGCACCACTGTGATATACACTAGGCACCACTGTGAAATACACTAGGAACCACTGTGATATACACTAGGTACCACTGTGATATACACTAGGCACCACTGTGAAATACACTAGGCACCACTGTGATATACACTAGGTACCACTGTGATATACACTAGGTACCACTGTGATATACACTAGGCACCACTGTGATATACACTAGGTACCACTGTGATATACACTAGGCACCACTGTGAATACACTAGGCACCACTGTGATATACACTAGGCACCACTGTGATATACACTAGGCACCACTGTGATATACACTAGGCACCACTGTGATATACACTAGGCACCACTGTGATATACACTAGGCACCACTGTGAAATACACTAGGCACCACTGTGATATACACTAGGTACCACTGTGATATACACTAGGCACCACTGTGAAATACACTAGGCACCACTGTGATATACACTAGGTACCACTGTGATATACACTAGGTACCACTGTGATATACACTAGGCACCACTGTGATATACACTAGGTACCACTGTGATATACACTAGGTACCACTGTGATATACACTAGGCACCACTGTGATATACACTAGGCACCACTGAGATATACACTAGGCACCACTGTGATATACACTAGGTACCACTGTGATATACACTAAGCACCACTGAGATATACACTAGGCACCACTGTGATA
Organism: Cherax destructor; assembly: GCA_009830355.1. Lineage (NCBI taxonomy): Eukaryota > Metazoa > Arthropoda > Malacostraca > Decapoda > Parastacidae > Cherax > Cherax destructor. The sequence goes on along the minus strand of WNWK01044921.1, from coordinate 1,588 downwards.
TACACTAGGCACCACTGTGATTATACACTAGGTACCACTGTGATATACACAAGCACCACTGAAATATACACTAGGTACCACTGTGATATGCACTAGGTACCACTGTGATATACACTAGGCACCACTGTGATATACACTAGGCACCACTGTGATATACACTAGGTACCACTGTGATATACACTAAGCACCACTGAGATATACACTAGGCACCACTGTGATATACACTAGGCACCACTGTGATATACACTAGGTACCACTGAGATATACACTAGGCACCACTGTGATATACACTAGGCACCACTGTGATATACACTAGGTACCACTGTGATATACACTAGGTACCACTGTGATATACACTAGGCACCACTGTGATATACACTAGGCACCACTGTGATATACACTAGGACCACTGTGATATACACTAGGCACCACTGTGATATACACTAGGCACCACTGTGATATACACTAGGTACCACTGTGATATACACTAGGCACCACTGTGATATACACTAGGCACCACTGTGATATACACTAGGCACCACTGTGATATACACTAGGTACCACTGTGATATACACTAGGACCACTGTGATATACACTAGGCACCACTGTGATATACACTAGGTACCACTGTGATATACACTAGGTACCACTGTGATATACACTAGGTACCACTGTGATATACACTAGGACCACTGTGATATACACTAGGCACCACTGTGATATACACTAGTGACCATGTGATATACACTAGGTACCACTGTGATATACACTAGGTACCACTGTGATATACACTAGGCACCACTGTGATATACACTAGGGTACCACTGTGATATACACGTATACATGCATATATTGCTATATACAGGGACCACTGTGATTACCTAGAATTACATGTGATATAATTTACGGACATGGCACTTTGTTATAACTGAGGTCCCTGATGTGTGCACCTGTTATATGCAAATCTTCCATTATTTTTTACTCAGTGGTTACTATTTTTCCACTGTGATGTTCAATTGGAACGATGTACTTATAGTTACAGATCACTGTGATTTCTCACAGATACCACTTCGATAATACACGGGGACTATGGGTATCCCTAGGTTAACCACTGATCATACTGGCCCTGGACAGTACACCGACGTGCCACGGGATTATGGCCCTATAGCAGTGGGTCTAAGTTTTCAGGCTGCCGACCCTTGGCTCCCAGGCCTAACCCTAGTTCCCACTATACACATATACGAACATCTCTTTTTTGGTATTAGGTTTACTGCAAATTCAAAACAACAACTAAGCTAACAATATAAACATACTTATTTGTTTCACAAAAAAATATTTAACAATATGAAAGGTTATATTTACATCTGCAACTACTTTGTCTTCACAATTTTAATGAGGTGGATGTTGTTGGTGCACATTTTATAGATATGTACATTACAAGACTGAAGATAACTTGCAGTGTGTACAAAGACGTACAGACGTGACAATCCGATCACCAGCAGTACCCACGTCGTCTGTTGTCTGTTCTGGCTGGTGTGTGGTGTCAGGTACGTATTTAACTCAGACTTCAAACCACAAAATAAAGTT
>WNWK01044920.1:0-14925 GCA_009830355.1 Cherax destructor | reverse complement strand
TGTTGTTGACAACAGCTGAAGACTGTTTTAAACAACAGCTGAAGACTGTGTTGTTGAAAACCAGCGAAGATTGGGTTATGGAAGGGGTTTTGTTGTTGACCCCACCCGAAGCCCGGGAAAAATTTAAAATTTTTTTAAAAAGCGAAGGAAAAAAAATGACACAAATAGAGATGAAGAAAAAAATTTTGAAAGGAGAACAAGATAGAAACTTGAACAAGTTGCTAAATGTTTCCTGCAGGGAGGTGATGGGAATAAATAAATTTGATTTTTTGGGGTTATCCCAAATTTAAAATATGTTACCATGCAAAAGCTCACAGAAACATTTGGAATTTTTAAAAGAAAAAAATGGAAAAAAAAACTTTGACCCTTTAGATTTCTACTTATAAAGGGGAAATCAAAAAGCGCTTAACGTTCACTATTTTCTAACAATTTGTCTTGTATGTTACTATGATGAAATTTTTGTGCAAGTGTATTTAGGGGGTACTTGTTCAAATAAACTCATTAAGAAGGGTTGACGATATTCGAGACTTGTCGGGGTTTTTAAACTGATATTTTTATAGGGGAAAAGGGTGTTTGTGGAAAAACAATCAGGGGGGGGAATTAGGCCTGGAAACAGCAGATATTTCCAGGATACCCCCGGGGTTATGTTTAAAAGATAAGTTTAAAAATTTGTTGTTTGTAAATAAAAAACAATTGATCAAAAAAAAAGAGAGATAGTAGAGGGCAACGAGGACTACCCCCCTTGGGTTTTTTACTATACAAAAGGGGAGTCAAAAAAAAGATAGAAAAAACCAAGATTCTTGAAGGGGTGCAGGTAATATAGAATTATTGCTATAAACAGAGACCTGGTTCAACCTGAAAGAGGGGAGAAATCCTTTTCCGGGGCAAATTCGGGTTTAAAAAACTTTTCCCCCCCCGATAGGGTCAACGGAAAGGGGGTGGTGGAGTGGGAAAGGTCGAGAAATTTTTAAATTGTTGTGTTAGACAAGATATAAGATTAGAAACAGCAAAGAATCTTTGGACAGTTTTAGGTGGGGAAAAAATTTTAATTTTGGGGGTGATTTACAGAAACCCGGGGAGGGGACCCAGTAAGCTGCTATGGGACGAAATTAAAGGGGGGGTCTAGAAAAAAAAATTTTTTTGGTTAAAGGGGGATTTTTTGTTTAGATTTTTTGGTTGGAACAAGGGACAGGTTTTTTTTGGGGAGTCTATGTTTTTCTTGATACGGTTGGGGTTTTTTTTAAAACAGTTTGTGACAAACCCCAATTTTGGGAGGTAGCAATTGGGGCGTTTTGGGTTTTTTTAAAAAAAACCCCTAATTAATAATTTTGGGGGTTAATTTTAAGAGCTTGGGGCCCCGATCAAAATCATTAAAATTTTTAATATATCGGGGAATTCCCCCATAACGAATCAAGTCTCAGTTCCAGACTTTCGTGTATCCGACTTCTTTTAAAAAAATTCCTAGGTGGGAAAAATTGGGGATGACCTGACTATGGGTCAGGTAGGTGGTTTTTTTCCAAAATTACGTTTTTCAGAGCATATTCCTAGCCCCCCGGACAACTTTTTTTCCAAGTAGGGAAATTATTTTCAAAAAAATGCCCCTAAATGGAAAAACAATGAAAAAACCATTGGTAAAAAGGGGGCAAATATACGTAAAAAAAGAGGGGAGGGAAAAAGGATAAAAATAAATTTTTTTCAAAAAGAGAAATAAAAAAAAAGAAAAAAAAAAGGGATTATGAGGCTAAGGGGGGAAGGGGGATTCGAAGACTAACCCAAAGGGTTTTTTTCAGGTATAAAGAAGTAAGATTGGGACAAGAGGGGCCCACTTAAGAGTAACTGGGGACAGATCAGGAGGGGAAAAGGATAGGGGGAAAAAATTTCCTTTACTTCCTCTCTTTTACTCAGGAAGATACTGAAATTTTCCGAAATTAAATTATGTAGAACTGGAAGATAACAGACTATGCTGGGGGGGGGAATTAGGGGCCTTGGTCCTCAGACAAATAAAAATTAAAACCTTCCCCCAGGCCCTGATGAACTGTTTGCAAAGTTTAAAAGGAAAGGGGAAAGGGGGAAACTTAGAAACCCTTTTTGGAAATTTTTTTCAATATATAAAACCCGGCATAGTGCCAGAAAAGGGGGAAAAGGGCAAATGTAATACCTATTTACAAGGCAGGTGACAGGCCTTTTAGCTTCGAACTATAGACCAATAAGCCTTACCTCCATAGTTGGTAAATTTTTTGGAATCAAAATTTCCGAGGCAATTCGTAGCCATCTTGAAAAGCATAAATTGATTAATGAATCTCAAAACGGTTTTTTAAAGGGGGTTCATGTCTTCCAATTTACTAACTTTTTCACTAAGGTGTTTGAGGAAAATCAGGAATGAAAGGGGATTTGTATATGGACTTGGGGGCTTTTATAAAAATTCCCATCAGGGTTGAGGAAACTTAAAACAATGGGGAGAAATTTTTTTTCCGGGTAGGGCAAATTTTAATAGGCGGCAGAGAGTTTTAAAAAGGAGAGAAATCAGAATGGGGGCGTGTCTCAAACGGTGTTCCACAGGGGCCCCTTTTTTGGGGGCCCCTTTGTTTTTTAAATTTAATAAAGAAGGGTAAAAAATAAAATAAGGGAAAATTTCTGATGACACCAAAATAGGGGCCTTCCAACATTCAAAGAGGGGATTAGAGCCCCCCCGGATGATTTGAATAGACTGATGCAGTGGTTTGGGGAAATTGGGGGATGCAGTTTAAGGGAAAAAAAAGTTCTAAAAAATTGGGCAGGAAAAACCATGCCACATATAAGCTGAATAATATAGATCTTAATTTAATTGGGAAAAGGTTTAGGAGTTCTGGTTAGTAGTAACTGGCCTTAGAAACAGTGCAAAATTTTGCAAAAAAAACTAACAGAACCCCTTCTTTATCAAGAAGTATAAATAACAGAAGTCCTCAGGTTTTCTTCAACCTATATATCTTTAATTAAAACCCCATTTAGATTATGCCAAGGGTTTTGGAAGTTAAAATTAACAAAAATGGATATAAAAACACTGGAAAAAATACAGAGGAGGATGACAAAGGACCCATGGTTAGGTTTTTCCCGAGGGGAAGCCCCAGGCCCTGAATCTGCACCCCTGAAAAGGGTGAATTAGGGGGGGATGATTGAGGGGGAAAAAGGAAAAAAGGGGGAAAAACAAAGGGGGTGTTAGCGGGGGGAAAAACCAACCAAGAAGGGGGTCGCAGAAAAGGTTTTAATTTTGGGAAAATTCAGATTTAAAAGGGAAAGGAAAGCACTTTTGGTAAAGAGTTTGGGGGATGGGGAAAAACTCCCCCCAAAAACCCTCATAGATGCTAAGACGTTGTGTAGTTTTTTAAAAAAGGGGTTGGGGAAATACATGGGGGTGTGGGGGTGGAGCCCGTTAATGATGCAGTGCTCCTTCCTTAATGAATGAAAACCGACCCAAACCCCCTTAATGGAAGTGACCTTTTCCAGGTGGTCGGCTGGGGAATTTTTAGTGGGTGCTTTGGGGGGGGGTTTGGGCCTGACTAGGTTGTGCTACTAGGGGCCCCATGCAGTGGGGCCTTCCTTAAGGAATGAACCCGACCTGGCTGGGTCAGGGGTTCTTGCCGTTGGAAAATTTGGGCCCCCCTCCAGGGCCGGGGGCCTGCTGCAGTGTTCCTTTTTTCCCCTTATGTTCATGTTCTTATAAAGGAAGATAGGGGTAAAGGAAAGGGGGGGAGGAATGGAAAAAAAAGGGGGGGTGTGTGTGGGTTGGGGTTTTAATAGAGTCATGGAGACAGGTGTTTTTGGGGTGACCCCGTAAACCCCCCAATGAAGGGGGGACTCATTAGTTTGTTTTGGGGGGGTGAAAAATTTTTTTTCCCCCTTTTTTTCCCCTTTTTTCTCTCTCTCTCTCGATATATATATATATATATATATATATATATATATATAAAATTTTATATATATATATATATATATATATATATTTTTCCCTTTTTCAACACGTCGGCCGTTTCCCCCCGGGGGCAGGGTGGCCCCCCGAGGCAGGGGGGCCCCCCCGAGGCGGGTGGCCCCGGGGGCCCAAAAGGAAAAGAAATTTTTCCCCTTAAAATTTTTGTAATATATACAGGGAAGGGGGCACCCCCTTTTCCCCCATTTAGTCGCCTCAGACACACATTATTTTGGGGCATTATATTATTATTGTTGTTTATCTTTACTTCTTCGCCGTGGTGGCTGCAGCAGGTGTTATCTGTGTCTTGTTTGTGTCTTGCTGGCTTAGGTGTACACTGTGTCACACCAGTGATATGGGGATTTTTAAAGCCCAAATCACCCACTGCGTTACCAGACATGTCGCTGCTCATTATTAATTTGTTGAATGTTCGTTTTTTTTATAGGTTTATGTAACCTAAGTAAATGTGACCTGACGTGGCATAACTAAATCATACCTTACCCAACTTTTTAAACCAAACTTTTTTTCTTAACCTAACCAACCTTAATATTATCTAACGTTAACCACGTAACCCAATCTTATCTTTTAAACCAACCTAACTTAACCTAATCTTATCTAACCTTAACATTTTAAGTAAAAATCATCTTTTAACCCCAACCAACCTAACCTAATATTATATAAACAACCAAATAAATAATTTATTTAACCTTAACCTTGCATAATTAATCTTATCTAAAATTAACCCCTTCGAACCTAATTTTTATCTAACCTTAACCTTGCATAACCCCCAACTTATCTAACCTTAACCTTATAACCCCAAATTTTTCTAACCCCTTTAATTTTTATAACCCCCTTTTATCTAACCAACCGAAACCTAACTTATCTTCCTTTTAACCCTTGCATAACCAATCTTATCTAACCTTTTAAACCCAGAACCTAATCTTATCTAACCTTAACCTTTTGTAACCTAATCTTATCTAAAAAACCTTTTTGAACCCCAAAATTATTAACCCTTTTTTAACCAACCTTTTCTTTTAAATACAGAAAATGAGTTGAGGGAAAAAAATTTAAAAATTGACAATGGGAACCCGGGGAAAAAAATAGGTGGGAAAAAAAAAAAAGGTTAATATTTCAGGTGTTTCAGCACTTTGAAGGGGGGTTACACCCCCCCCCCCAAACGTTTCCCTCTTACTTCGGGGGAACTTTTCATTTTTCCTCTTTTTCGCCGTCTCTGTATGTCATTTTTCCCCCTTTGTTTTTATTTCCCCCGCCGTCTTGTTTTTATCTTCTCGCCGGGGTCTGATGTCAAAAACCTTGCCCCTCTTAAATGTGTTTTAATGTTTGTTTTTCCCATTTTTTGAATGATATTTTGGTGTTGAAGTCTTACTGAGATTTTCCGGGAGTGTGAAGGGGGTTTATTTTTCCCTTTTATGTGAAACCCCAATTTTTTAAAGGGGGAAATGGAAGGGCACCATCCTCCATGATGGTATACAGGGGGGCCATCCTCCATGATGCGGGTTTTCAGGGGCACCATCCTCCCCGGGGGCAGTGGGGAAAGGGGACCATCCCCCCCTGATGCAGGGACAGGGGGCCATCCTGAATGATGGGGGAAATGACAAGAAAAAAAAACAGAGTAGCCACATGATTCCAATGTTACACGTTTTTAATGCAAGAAAAAAAAACAGGGGGGGAGCTTTTTAAAGGGACCTTTGCCATAATTTCTATGTTAAGTCCTCGGTAATACTAAGTCTTGTCTCGCTGGTGTGCTGACTCCTCCCATCCTCCTAGCTTCTCTGATATGTTGAGGCCCCCTCCCCCTTTCCCTGTCCCCCCCCCCAGCTTATGTAAGAAGGAATTCTTTTGGGGGTAGCTTGCCTGTAAGGGGTTACAGTATATACTAAACAAGATTGTAATGTTGACAGATACACAAACAGATTGTACTGTTGAAATTTTTTAAACTTTAATTTTACTGTTGAAGATACAAGACAGGTTAATTAGGTCTAGAATGATTTTCCTTCCCCCAAATGGTGGAAAAAATCATGTTTCCGGGGAAACCCCAAGAGGGGTAATTTTCCCCTTCCCAATTTTAAAAAAGTTTTAATTTTTGGGGTTTAAAATAATCCAATCTGCCATTTACTGGTATTTAGGTTTTGTCTCTGAGTTGCGTTCAGGCCCTTGAGTTGTTCGTTCAGGGGTTTTTTTGAGGTGTGGTGGGGGGTTGGCGGGGGGGCTAAGGGGGCCCCTTGCAGGTTTCCGGAGCACAGGTGAAGGGGTTTTGCAGGAGGGCACACACCCCCCACTTTACCTGAGTTTCACCCCGGGTTAGTTGAAGCTAAAGATTACCCCCTTATAATCGTCTTGACTTGCATCTCACGCTCGGAAAACACACACACACACACACACACACACACACACATAGGAACCAACATATCTGAAGAAGAGGTACGATAGGGCTCGGGCAGGGGGGACCAGTAGCCACTGCAAAAAAAGGGGGGGGCCAGGAACTATGAATCGACCCCGCAACCCAAAAAAATGAGTACACACAAAACACACACGTAGGATCAAGAAAATATTTGTAAGAAGGGGTACGAAAGGTCCTTTTGGGCAGGGGGAGAGACCTAGTAGCCACTATCAAAGAGGTGGGGCCAGGGGGAATTTGGGGTCACCCCAAAAACCCAAATAATGGTTGTAGGGTTGTAGCCATTTGGAGATGTTAATTTCACTAATGTAGTTTGTAATGACTATATCAAAATTACTAGCGGGAAAAACAACACCCTGGTTGATCGGCGGTCAAAAGAGACTAGGCATCAATAGAAGACTATAAAAAAGGTCATGGCTATGTCTTTTTTAAGTCAAAAAAAAATTTTGGGCCAAATTAAATCAATTTGTCAATATATTTGTACTGTGACCCATAGACATAACCGCAGGTCGGATGACATAACCGCTAGGTCGGATAGACATAACCGCTAGGTAAAAAGACATAACCGCAGGTCGGATAACATCCCCCGGGGTCAGAAGACATAACCGCTAGGGGAAACATAACCGCAGGTCGGATAACATAACCGCTAGGCGGATAGACATAACCGCAGGTGGATAGACATAACCGCGGTCGGAAGACAAACCGCTAGGTGGAAACATAACCGCGGTCGGATAACATAACCGCTAGGTCGGATAGACATAACCGCTAGGGGATAGACATAACCGCGGTCGGATGAATAACCGCAGGTCGGATGACATAACCGCTGGTCGGAAGTCCGGGTCAGATGTCCGCTAGGAAAATAGTCCCAGGTCGGATGACATCCCCACTAGGTTACATTTTCATTTATGTCAAACTCAAACATCAATGTTTATTTATTAGAAAAAATGGAAACTTTACCTTTTTAAAAAAGATAGGTTGACGGAATAAACCCCGAGTGGTCCCAGGGGCCCAGCGCCTTCCACTGTCCTTTCCCCACGGGGGGGTTTTTGAAAACATTCTCCCATTATTATTGCCATTTAAAATTTAATATATGCTTGATTTTTTTTTTTAAAACTAGTTTTATTTTTCAGCTATCTAATGGGGATGATGTCGCTTGTCTCTAAAAAAAAATTTTTTTTGATGAAACCTCGCGTGATTATAAATCACAAAAAAAGCCAAATTTTAAATCACAAAAAACGCTGATTGAAATCACAAAAAACGCGGATTAAAAATCACAAAAAAGCGGTTACAAATCACAAAAACGCGGGTTACAAATCCAAAAACGCGTGATTAAAAATCACAATAAAATGATTTAAATCATAAAAAAACGCGGATTACAAATCCAAAAAACGCGTGATTCAAATCAAAAAAACGCATTACAAATCACAAAAAAGCGGATTAAAAAAAAAAAAACGCGTGATTCAAATCACAGTAAAACGGATTACAAATCACAAAAAAACGCGTGATTCAAATGGAAAAAAATCCCCCAGTGATAATGGAAAAAAACCTGGGTTTTTTTGGCACAGATATCTTCAGAGGAATAGGAAGAAGAGGTCCTGTTTAATTGGGGAGTGTCAACGCGGGGGAGGAGACTTGTTCATATATCTCAGAGTTACAGTATTTTCCCGGGATATAAGCCCCCAAAAGAAAGACGATGTTTCCCCCCCTTAAAGGAAAATACGGAATTTTTTTAACGTTTCGCTGGGCCTGGCAATAAACCGCGACGTTTTTGGGGGTTTTAACCTTTTTATAATCTTGTAGTACTTTTTTATTTTTTTTTCGGGGGGGGTTGATTTGGGTTGAAGGAGTCTAGATTTACGGTTACGGGGGCAAAAAATTTTTGGTTGCAAGATATGAGACATGTGGTTGCAGGGGGGGGGCGAGTTTTGTTCCCGGGGTCGCATTTGCGGAAGTGGGGTTGTAGTTTGAAAATTTGTTGGGGCGGAGCAGAGGTGAAGGTGGCTGTGGTTCTGTTGTCATCTCCCCTCCTCCTCACGCAGCAGTAATATCGAAAACATTTACCCTTTTTCATCATTTTATAAGGAAGGGGCCTTTTTAAAAAGGTTTTCTCCTCTGAAAAAATTAAATTAATATTTCTCTGGGATGTCAGACAAAATTTTGGTTTTTTTTCGCATTATTAGACGTATGTTGAAATTAGTGTCAATATGCTTATTAATATTTTTTTTTAAATAGGGATGATGAGAGAAAAGACAAATCGAGGCATAGAGATGTTAGGGAATACTTTTTAGTCTAAGAGTGATGCAAAGGTGGAATTAGATGGAAGAATGGGGAAGGGGATGATTGGGGAAAGATAAATCATCGGAAAGGTTTTTGGGATGAGGAAGAGGAAAAAAAGTAAGCAGACTGACACTTTTTTAAAAGTTTATTGTCTTGGAATTTTAAAAAAAGTCTAGAAATTTTGTTGTTGGGTATAGAATCCCTTCATTCGTAGGTGATGTCTGGGGCAACAAGACCAAAGTATATAAGCAGACGTAATTTTTAAAAAGCTTTTATTTTTACGTTTCGCCAGTCCTGAGCGAAACGTCAATTTTGGGTCGGGCTCGTAAAATCAACCCCCAGGAAAACGTGAAAAAACGAAACCCCCGAAGCCCGTTTTTCGTCGTCGATAGGTTTTGGGGAAAGCGCCCCACTGCCAGCTATAAAGTCTATATTTCTTTTATTTATGTCTTTATTTTTTTGGACAAATGTTTTTCACAATTATAAAAAACATACTATATAAAAAAACGAATACAAGCACCCAAAAAGGGGGAAATTTGACATAAGTAAACGGGGGAAGTCACCCCGATGCATGCCTCCACCAAAATAGTTAAAAGTCTTTCAATATTTTCCATTCCTGGGGGGAATTGTTTTTTTCTCATCAACGTTAAACAAACGACTTTAAAACAAAACTGCACCCCCTGAGCTGCTTTGGGAAAGGTGAATGGTTATCGGGGTAGCTGCGCAGTGTTTTAAAACGGGGTTGGTTTGGAAGAAGGAGGTCTTTTCCCGGGGAGGAATTTTGGGATAAGGGTTTCCCCCCAATAAGTTTGGAAGTGGGGGGTCCTGCTTCCCCGGGGAGAAATTGGGAGGTTGAAGGTTCACCTAAGGTTTTTGAGGGGGGGGGGAGTGGTGGAGGAGAATGGGGATACCAGTGGAGGTCTTGCCATCCCGGAGGAGGGGGGGGGAAAAAAAGTCTCCCAGGAGTGAGGGGGCCCACACCCCCCTACAAGTGGAAAGGGGGTTCCCCAATGGGGGAACATCAAAATAAGGAAAGAAAGGAAGTTTTAAGGGGGGAAATCCTTTTTGTTTTCAGGATGAGGTCTATCCATAAGGTGGTACTTTTCCCCCTGCAAATAGAGGTAAGCGAATTTTGTGGTAGGTGACTGGGTAAGATTTGGACCGTGCTTTCTGTAAGGGGAATGGGAGGTGGAAGGTGTTTCCCCCTGGAGCTGGTTTGGGGAGACAAGTCAACAGGTTAGATAAATCGTCAGGAAAGGGGGAACAAGCCCAATTTCCATTTGGGGAAATGATATTAAGGGGGGGGAGAAGAGCTGTGAAAAGCAGGTCAGCATAGATCAATTAAGCCAAGGGGGTCCCAATCTATGAGATCTTGCCTAGGGGGGGGGGGGGAAATGAATGGTTTCTGGGCCCCTTTACAAATTGCTTAGAAGAATGCAAAAGCCAATCCCCCGGGGAAAAACTTTTATGGCAAACAAATGTATGCAAGGGATGGGACATCTCTCTGGGACAGGGTAAAAGCTTTTGCCAACTCGATCAGAGGTCCATTGTGACATGCCTGGGTTTTTAAACTGATAAAGAAGATAGGGGGGGGGAAACAGTCGTTAGAAACTGGGCAAAAAGGTGTAAAAAGAAACAAAAAACAAAAAGGAAAGGGGACGGAAAACAAGGGAGACGGGAAAACAAGGCAGTCTCTTAGGTTTATATACAAAGGGGGAGTGTAAGAAATAAGATAGATGAGCTAGAAACAAGTGGGGGAAACATAGATTTTTGTTTAAAAGAATGGCTAACTGAAAGATGAGTTGTTCTAATTACATAAAGGCTATAAATTTTCCACACGATAGGGTCAACAGGAAGGGTGGTGGAGGGGTTTTATGGGGGCAATTTAAATTGTTGTGTTAGACAAGATATAAAATTAGAAGGTCAGCCACTGAATCTTTTGTTACAGCTTCTTGAGGGCCTTTTAAAATTATTTGGGGGGTGATTTACGGCCCCCCCAAAACTTAAAGTGCAGAAACTTCTATGGGATAAATTCGTAAAATCTACAAAAAAATTTGTGCAATGAATTTCTTTAAAAATTGACGGGGAAAATTTTACGGAAAATTTTGTGATTTTTGAAGATTCAGGTTGTTTAACAGTTGGTGACAGACCAAAATAGGGGAATAACCTGTGACTTGGTTCTTCCAGGGAATCCAATTAAAAATCTGAGGTTAATGATGAGCTTGGGAAAGTGACCAAATCACTCAGTTTTAAATATCAGGAATTTCCCAATTTAAAAAAAGCCCCGCCCCCGACTTGCCTGGCTGATTTCATGGGGCTAAAAAAACCTGGGTAGGTTAAAAAAATGACCTGACAGGGGGTCAGGTGGGGGATTGAAAGAGTTTTGAGAATAGTTCTTAAACCCTTTTTTGTTTAATGGGGAAAACAGATCAAACAAAAATGATCCTAAATGGATGAACAATAGATTAAAACACTTTGGCAAAGAGAGGATATAAGGAAATCAAAAGAGGAGAGGGCAATTAATAATCAATATATTCAGTTAAAAAGAAATAAAAAGGGGAAAAAGAAAAGCAAAAAAAACTATGAGGTTAAAGGGGAAAAGAATCGAAGACTAAAAAGGATTTTTCAGGTATACAGAATAAGATTAGGGGGAAGATAGGCCCCTCAAAATTACTCAGGGCGCCCCGTCATGATAAGGAAAATTTAGAATGTTTAAACTTACTTCCCCCCAGTTTTTACACAGGAAGATACTAGGGGATTCCCCAAATAATAAATTATGAGAAAAGATAGAAAAAATGCAGATTATACAAGTAATGGTTTCAAAAAAAATTAAAAATAAAAATCCCCAGGCCCCCATGAACTGTATGCAAGGGTTCAAAAGGGAAGTAAAGGGAGCTTAGCAAACCATGGAATTTTTTCAATACCAAAAAGGAAAAAAATGGAAAATGGGGAAAGTAATACCATTTTTAAAAAAGGTGACAGGTCCTTAGCTTCGAACTATAGACCAATGTAACCTCCCGTGGGAAAAAGGGGAACAATAATTTTCCCAGGCAATCCGCACCATCTTTAAAAAAATAAATTTCAACAATCCAACGGTTTTTTAAAAAAGGGGTTCCTGCCTTACAAATTTAAAACTTTTTCACTAAGGTAAGGAGGTAGAATTTTGGAATGAATATGATATTTTTTATATGGACTTCAGTAAGGCTTTTTTTAATCCCACTAGACTATTAGGGAAAAATTTAAAGGGACACGGAAAGGAGGGAATTTTTTCCTGGATAGAGGCATGGTTGACAAATAGGCAGCAGAGAGTTTGCTAAAGGGGGGAAACAGAGGGGGAACGTCACAAGCGGTGTTCCCAGGGGGAGTTTGGGGCCCCGTTGTTCCAACTACATAAACGACATAGATGAGGGAATAAATAGCGACATAAGCAAGTTTCCATGAAAAAATAGCCCGTCCAATTATTCAAATGAGGACATTAGAGCCCCCCCGGAAGATTTAAAAGGGAGTGCGTTGGAAATGGGTGGTTTAAATAGATAAATGAAATTTTAAAATTGGACAGGAAATAACCATGCCCATATAAACTAAATAATGTAGATCTTAATACATGATTGCGAAAAGGTTTAGGAGTTCGGGGTTGAGAACAAAAACCAAAAAGAGGAAAGGGAAAAAAGGGAAAAAAATTTCTTAACCAGAAGCATAAATAATAGGAGTCCCGGGGTTTTCTTCAATCATATACCCTTGGTTTGGCCAAAACTAGATTATGCTGCACGGGGACCGTATTACAGAATGGAAAAATGTCAAAAAAGACAAGGAGGATGCTAAGTTGATCCCGTATCAAATTTTTCCATGAGGATAGACTGAGGGCCCGAATCTCACCTAGAAAGGCGAGAATTGGGGGGTATGATTGAGGTGTAAAAAAGGAAAAAAGGGGAAAAAAGGGGGTGAAAAGCTGCTAAAAATTCGTATTGACAGGACTCAAAACTAAGTTGGATAAATTGATTCAGGAAGGATATGGGGAAACATTGGTTTGGAATAGAGTTGTCGATGAATGGAACAAACTCCAGACAGTTATAGGGGGTAAAATTGTGTAGTTTTAAAATAGGCTAGATAAACAAAGTGGGTGCGGGTGGGTGTGAGGGTCCGACTGCTTTGCTACCAGGTCAGATGCCGTGCCCTTCCTTATGAATGTAACCTGACCTGGATGGGTCGGGGGGCTTAAGCCGGGGGAAGGGGGCCTGCCTCCAGGGGCCCCAAGGCCGCTGGTTTTCTTTTTATGTTTTTTATGTTCTTATGAAACGACGTTAAGTGAGGACTTCCGTACGTTTTTTAATTTTTTTTATGTTTTTAAGTGAAACTAAATTTTTTCTAAAATTCAAACTTTAAATATTCGGGGGCAAGAATTTTAACATGTGAGAATTTTTTGGGGAAACGTTTCGCCAGCCAGTGTTTTTCAGTATGAGGGTTTGGGAAAGTCCCTGCTTGTGAAGTTTGAGGACTGATCCTTCCGTTTCTTTCATCACCTTTCTTTGATTGGGTAAAAGCCCCCGGTTTTGGGAAAGTTTCATCAAAAGATTCTCAAATGTTCACAAGTGTCTTATTCTACATTTTGTCAGCTGGGGCATTTATCACACACACGTTCAAGGAATTTTTTTTCCCCCTTATTGTTGGGGAAATACCGTACCAAGGGAAAAGGGGAATTCTCCCAATAGTAGAGGCATGTGGAAGTGTGGCTCCCACATAGTAGGGCATGTGGAAGTGTGGCCCCCTAGAATGTGGGGAATGTGGTCCCACATAGCAGACATGTGGAAGTGTGGCTCCCCATAAGGCCCCGTGGAAGTGTGGCTCACATAGCAGACATGTGGAAGTGTGGCTCCCCCCTAGCAGACATGTGGAAGTGTGGTCCCCCCAACAGACATATTTTGGGAAAGGGGGGCCCCCCAACAGAGACAGGGAAAAGTGGTCCCCTGTAGAGGCATGTGGGGAAGGGGGCCCACATAGTAGAGGCATGTAGGTGGCTCCCCTGTAGAGACATGTGGAAGTGTGGCTCCCAAGTATGTTGAATGGAAGGCACTGGTGGGCCACTTTTTTTCCCCTAAAGCAAAGAAACATGGGAGTATTTTTTCCCCAAATTGTGTCCGGGAGTTTTTTTTTGGGCGTCCCCACCCCGGGGCGGCCGAGGCTGGGTGCTTCCTGGCCTAGCCTTCTCCAAAATCTAGATTATGCAAGGATGTATGTATGTATGATATAATGAAAAAAACCACGGGGAGTAGAATGATTTAGGCCTTCTTTCTCAAACATCGGAGCCAAAAAATTTAGAAAAAGGAAATGTCACAGAAAAAAGCCCAAAGGACGCTTCCCCAGTGAAACGTCCTAACCCCCCTTTTTTTTTCCACCTTGGTTTTGAATTTTAAATTATATATATATATATATATATTATATAATAATATATTATTTTTTTAAAAAAGGGGGGGTTTTAACCCCCGGGATAAAAAAGAAAACTTTGGAAAAGTTTTTTTTTTTTTTTTTTTTTTTTTTTTTTTTTTTTTTTTTTTTCCCTTTCCCCTCCTCTCTTCTCTCTCCTCCTTTCCTCCTCCCCCTTTTCCTTTTCCCTCGTTTTTATTTCCCCCGCCACAGGGTAATACGTTATCTCCTTCCCAATTTTTTTTTTGTCCTTTTGGGGGGGGGGAGATGTGGGTGGGTGAGGGGGTGGGGCTCCCAGCACACTGTTTTTAAATTGGGGGGGAGGAAAGCCTCCCCCAAACCCCCGAATATATTTTCCCCCGGATTACTGGGGGCCCTTTTTGAACCCCGGGAAGAGGAGCAAAAAGGGGGGGAAGGGGGGGGAGGGGGGTTTAGGGGGAAAAAGGGGAAATGGGGAGAGGATTAAAAACCAATTTTTTTATCGTAGAGGTAGATTTTACGAGCGTTTTAAAAAGATTTTCCCCTTTATTTTTAGTTTTTTGTGCTACTCCCCTTTTTAACGTCACAGGGCAGCAGCCTGGTTAAAGGCCCCCCGGCAATTTTAAAATTTTTGGGGGGGGAAAAAAATTTTAAATCCTTCCGTTTTCAGGGGTACCCCTCCCCCTTCCCTTTTTATTTTTTCTGTTCTTAACAATTTTGGTTTGAGAATTAAAAAGTGGTAAAAAATAAAATTTGGATCAATAAGTGTCTGAATTTGAGGTATTTCCTGCTGCCCCCTTTGGGATTTTAAAATATCCTCCCCCTATTTTTAAAAATTTTTGCTTCGGGCTGTTTTCCCCCCTGCTGCTTTTGCCCCCGATGGTTC
>WNWK01044919.1:0-14925 GCA_009830355.1 Cherax destructor | reverse complement strand
TGTCACTCAAACGAATCGTCTATGGGCATAAAATGATTTCATCATGCCCACTTTTTCCCTCATACGTCACTACCCAAACCCTTAAAATGATAATTTCCCTCTTAAAAAACTCCTTTGGGTAAAAAACCCACTGGAAACCCCCAGGGTGCTGGGGGGGGTCTGTGGCCACAGGGCCCCCCAAATTTCGGGCTGGGGGTCTGGAGGGCCCAAATGCCCACACGGGACCCCAGGGGGTGATGGGCTGGGGTCACCCGGGGGTTGTTCAATGGTTTCCTCCCTTTGATTATTGGTGGCTTACCCTTTGTCAAATCCACAAAGCTGGTTCTCTATTTTTTTCCCCGGGGAATAAGTAAAAGTGCTTACGGGGGGGCGTGAGTGAATCACGGGGGGTGTGCCATGATGTTGCCCCCAAGATGGGCTAAACAACTGGGGCTCCCATCCCGGTCCCGGGCCCCATCCCCTTTTTCCCAACTGCGCCACAAACCCAGACCCATTCTCTCTGTCTGGCGCTCGGGCCCTAGGGGCTTTAAAAGGGTGAAAAAAAACGGATTCGTTCGGTCACTTGGGGTGAATATATCTACTTGGACATTTTAAAAGGGGTTAAGTGAAAAATAATACAGTAGACCGTCAATTACCGAGATTATTTCCCGTTATGGGTATTGCATGATTAAAAGAATTCGGCACATTATTATCTAACACGCCTTAAAAATAATTTACAGGGTTTGGGCGGGGGGAAAAAAAAAAATTGAGCCTGCAGGCCCTTCAAAACCACCCCAAATCAGAATTTTCCCAACCAAATTTTTCAATGCTCCCCAAGCAATAAGCTTTGATAATTCTATTCACTCATGCGAAGTCCCACTCAAATAAAATCGTGGTGTGTGGGGAAGTACCCTGGCTGGTGTGTGGGAAGTACCCTGGCTGGTGTGTGGGAAGTACCCTGGCTGGTGTGTGGGGAAGTACCTGGCTGGTGTGTGGGGAAGTACCTGGCTGGTGTGTGGGAAGTACCCTGGCTGGTGTGTGGGGAAGTACCCTGGCGGGTGTGTGGGAAGTACCCTGGCTGGTGTGTGGGGAAGTACCCTGGCTGGTGTGTGGGAAGTACCCTGGCTGGTGTGTGGGAAGTACCCTGGCTGGTGTGTGGGGAAGTACCCTGGCTGGTGTGTGGGGAAGTACCCTGGCTGGTGTGTGGGAAGTACCCTGGCTGGTGTGTGGGGAAGTACCCTGGCTGGTGTGTGGGAAGTACCCTGGCTGGTGTGTGGGAAGTACCCTGGCTGGTGTGTGGGGAAGTACCCTGGCTGGTGTGTGGGGAAGTACCCTGGCTGGTGTGTGGGGAAGTACCCTGGCTGGTGTGTGGGGAAGTACCCTGGCTGGTGTGTGGGGAAGTACCCTGGCTGGTGTGTGGGGAAGTACCCTGGCTGGTGTGTGGGGAAGTACCCTGGCTGGTGTGTGGGGAAGTATCCTGGCTGGTGTGTGGGGAAGTACCCTGGCTGGTGTGTGGGAAGTACCCTGGCTGGTGTGTGGGAAGTACCCTGGCTGGTGTGTGGGGAAGTACCCTGGCTGGTGTGTGGGGAAGTACCCTGGCTGGTGTGTGGGGAAGTACCCTGGCTGGTGTGTGGGGAAGTACCCTGGCTGGTGTGTGGGGAAGTACCCTGGCTGTGTGTGGGGAAGTACCCTGGCTGGTGTGTGGGGAAGTACCCTGGCTGTGTGTGGGAAGTACCCTGGCTGGTGTGTGGGAAGTACCCTGGCTGGTGTGTGGGAAGTACCCTGGCTGGTGTGTGGGAAGACCCTGGCTGGTGTGTGGGGAAGTACCCTGGCTGGTGTGTGGGGAAGTACCTGGCTGGTGAAATGGGGGGGGGTTGGGGAAGTACCCTGGCTGGTGTGTGGGGCAGGCTGGCTTTGTTTACGGGCTGACGCTGCCCTCCAACCTTCATTATCTATGTCATATTTTTATTAATTTGGGCGTCTTTATCATGCTGCTACATTATTTATGTTATACCTAATATTATTCTGGAATAAATATGATAGGTAGATAACTTATTGATGATAATAAGAAGTACGTATTATTATAAAATATTTTAGTGCGGTGAGCTCACACCTCCACACGCCATGGTGGTCCGTGAGTAACTGAGCTGAGAGAGACTGCTAACCCGTCTCCCTCATAGCACCGCCTACCATTCAATACTCTACATATATAATATCAGTTATTATTAATTTGTGCATCTTTATCATGCTTCTACGATATTTATGTTATACCTAATGTTATTCTGGAATAAATATGATAGGTAGATAACCTTTATTGATAGTAATAGTATTATTTTACAATACTTTATAGTGCCGTGAGCTAACATATCCTCACGCCATGACAGTCCATGAGCAACTGACACACTGCTCCACTTCTCGCTCTCAGCCCTGCCCACCCTTCAATACCTATATGTCAGTTTTTATTAACCCTTAAACTGTCCAAACGTAGATATACGTTTGTACGCGTACTGCTCCGAACGTAGATCAACGTTTTATTTTTCATTCCTTCAAATTTAGTGCAATAGGCCTGAGTCGTCTAGACATGAGAGAATGGGTCTGCGCCCTCAGTGTGCGCAGTATTAAAAAAATCTGGGACCACTTAGTACCTTGTGGGAGCACTAGTTCAATTGAGTGCCACCTGATGCAAATAATGTGGCAAACACCATGGATTCACTGATGTCATGTCGCATTAACACTCCCCTTATAAGAGGAAAGTAAAAATAGGTTCGATAAATACATGAGTGGCTGTGGGTGGGTGTGAGTTGGACCTGACTAGCTTGTGCTACTAGGTCTGATGCTGTGCTCCTTCCTTGAGAGGATGTGACCTGACTAGGTGGGTCATTGGTCTAAGCTGGGGGGTGATATGGACCTGCCTTGCATGGGCCAGTAGGCCTTCTGCAGTGTTCATTCATTTTTATGTTCTTATATATTTGGCAGGCTGGCTTTGGCTGTCTCTGGCTGTCTCTGTGTCTATATCTGTCTATATCTCTGTCTATATCTCTGTCTATATCTCTGTCTATATCTCTGTCTATATCTCTGTCTATATCTCTGTCTATATCTCTGTCTATATCTCTGTCTATATCTCTGTCTATATCTCTGTCTATATCTCTGTCTATATCTCTGTCTATATCTCTGTCTATATCTCTGTCTATATCTCTGTCTATATCTCTGTCTATATCTCTGTCTATATCTCTGTCTATATCTCTGTCTATATCTCTGCTATATCTCTGTCTATATCTCTGTCTATATCTCTGTCTATATCTCTGTCTATATCTCTGTCTATATCTGTCTATATCTTCTATATCTGTTATATCTCTGTCATATCTGATATCTATATATCTCTGTATCTGTCTATATCTGTCTATCTATATATATCTGTAATATCTCTCTCTCTCTCACACATGTACACATAAGTACAGTTATTATACATAGTGTAAATTACCTAGGATAACCCAAAAATTCCAGGCAAAGTCCTATACAATGCTTGTATATATAAGACATAATACGCATGACTGGCAAGTAATACGCATTGTCACTTCTGCATCGCGTATAATACCTGTTGGCTTACGAGACGGAAAGACAGATAAGCAGAGCTAGACAGACAGACAGATAGACAGTGGAAACAAGGAGAGGGGTCCCTGCTCCCATTCATCAATGTCATTGGGCTGTCAGTGTTATCTGACACTTGCATAACACCATTCTTCAAGGAGTTTCATATACTCCAGGCACACACAGGCAGACAGAAAGACAGATAAGCAGAGCTAGACAGAGACACAGACAGATAGACAGATGGACAGATAGATAGATAGACAGATACAGTGAAAACAAAGTGAGGGTTCCCTGCGCACATTCATTCATCAATGTCATTGGGCTGTCAGTGTTATCTGATACTTGTCATAACACCATTAGTCAAGGAGTTTCATATTATACTCCAGGCACACATAGGCAGGCAAACAAAGACAGATAAGCCGAGCTAGACAGATAGATAGAAACCAGATAGACAGATAGATGACAGATAATAAATAAACAGATAGATAGACAGATAGATAAATAAACAGATAGATAGACAGATAGATAGACAGATAGACAGATAGATAGACAGACAGATAGATAGACAGACAGATAGATAGACAGACAGATAGACAGACAGATAGACAGATAGATAGACAGATAGATAGATAGACAGATACAGACAGTGAAAACAAAGCAAGGGTTCCTTGCACACATTCATTCATCAATGTCACTGCCTTATCAGTAGTTATCTGACAATTGTCATAACACCATTCTTCAAGGAGTTTCATATATACTCCAGGATGTCTAAAACATTGCTGGGACCTATAAATACTTTGTATATATTTATAGACAATAGTAAATGACCATGGCAGGTGAAATTGTTCATCTGTTGGTGTCATTGTGACTATTTGAGTACTATTTCAGCACCTAATATTAGTGTTAGAACAAAGATTGGCTATGAAATCACAAGAACTATTATAAATTGTAATTACCAGAACATAAAAATTGTATAAATTAAAATAAAAACTAAAAAAAAAAGTATATCGGCATTACTTCTGCAAGCGGCAGGACTTGTTGTTGCCATCAGGTGAGCATACAGCACCAAATTGTCGGGCTTATATCTCGGTAAGTACTGGCCCTAAAAAATTTTTTTTAGCCTATCCTGTTTATAAAAATGCGCTCTTCATTTAAAAAAAAAATGATTTTTTTTTTTCAAAATATTCGGAGCAGTGCGCGAGTGAACGTAGATCTACGTGTGGACAGTTTAAGGGTTAATTTATGCATCTTTATCATGCTTCTTCCTTAATTATGTTATACCTAATATTATCCTGGAATAAATATGATAGGTAGATATTATTTATTGATAGTAATAGTAAAATTATACAATAACAAATCTAGAAGCAGTGCTTTGAAACTGGGTCTAGACCAGCTGATGATGTCTTACCGTCAGCTGTATAATGTACTGCAGGGTAAAAGAGCCCAGAGATCTATTACAGGATTTATGCACACTCCAATACAACCATCGACTTTAGTACCAGAACCTCTACCATCCACTTCTGCTGACAACCAACAACCATCCACCTCAGCCCAGTAGGGCCACACCATCCATATCCACTCTCTTCACAACCATCCACAAACATCATTACCCACAATTTAAGGTAAGAAATACTATTATTTCTATTGCATTTGTAGTCTTAAGCAGTAATATATCACAACAATGAACTACAATTACATATTCACCTTCAATTTTTGCAAGATCTGTTGGTCTAAAAAAACTTGTTTGGCTTTTTGGGGACTCCCAGGAACATAACCCCATTTTTCCCATAAGTTCTTTTAATTATCTAACACGACGTTTTCAGGAACGTAACTACCGTGCTAAATGACGGTCTACTGTATGTAGTCAGTGCGTACATGATCATACTGTATGTTAATAGCTCTGGGGATTGTCCCTGTGGCCTCCTCTCAAGCCAACTCTTATAAATTGGAAAAGAAATGCAGTGGACCCTCGGTTTTCGTACAGCTCCCAACTCGAACAATTATGTAAGTGTATTATTGTAAGTGCTTTTTTAAGTGTATTTTTGGGGGTCTGAAACTGACTAATCTAATTTACATTATTCCTCATGGGAATAAATTCGTTCGGTAACAGCACTCGAACAGCCTTCTGGAACGAATAAAGTACGAAACTCAGGGTACCACTGTATTTGTACTAAGAACTGATAAGGATCGTAAACATTAGTGACTTGTGTCTGAAGACCTAGACAGTGTTTCAAATCAATGAAATAATAAAATTAATAATGGGAATTGATCTCTCTCTAAAGATTCTTGTTCTGTTTGGTAAACAGTAATCACAGATTTTTTAAATCCTAGATTGTCCAAAGCAACAGTGAATGAAGACCAAGTAATGGTTTTACCTGCTCTTATAGAAGTTTGATCCAGTGGCATTGATCTTAGGGATACATGATCAGTGGAACCCATTAGCAGTGTGACAACTTGGGTGTGGAACATGCCCTGGATGGGTTCCCCATTAATGTGCGTAATCAAGTCTCCAGGGCGCAGACCTGCTTCAAACGCTGGACTACGTTGGTCAACATCCTGTATGATAAATACATGAATAAGCTACATAATATTCCCCAGGTCTTATTGTCATTTATTATTCAAGCACCAAGTGTTCTGATCGATTTGGACCCTGAGGTTCAGAACTTATGATCCATACAACCTAACTAAAAATCCAATGGAAAAGTATCAGAAAATAATTTAAAACAAAATATTACAGTATAAATCAAAGACAACCATATCAGTGTCAGAATACTAAAATAATTTTTCAATTCCAAATTATCAGATTCTAAACTTTTGATTCTCAAATGTAACAGCAGAAAAGTGATATTTTTTTTTAACAGATCTGTATATCATTAGCATAAAGTTATATAATTAACATGCCACTTATGTGGAACCTCACCATAACTAAGTGATGCACAGTATAATAGTCTGAGTCCCCAAAGTAAACCCTAATGGCTCGGATAGTGAAGCCAAAGCCTTGTGGACCTCGGCGGATAATTGTAGGAGGTTTGAGGGAGTTGACAAGAGGGGAAATTTCCCTGGAAGGAGAAGCATCACGAGACGAGGCAGTACTAGACCCTCCTGGAGACTGTATGGGCTGAGGCATGCTATCTTCTGAAAACAAAACTTTTATGTAGTGATTCACGCACATTTGCAGAAAATAATAAATATCAAACTAATGTAATCATGCAGAAAGCTTTATACAGGAGGTTTACCTAACTTACAAAAAGTTGTGATCCTCTTGTCTCAACGTATGAGTTACTATTACAGTCAGGAGATATTTGACACTTAACAACATTTATCTCTCAGTGACTGGCCTGGCTCAAACTTCCTTGGTGACAGCCCAATCATTCAATGTGGTACATAGCCAGTAGGCATTCCTAACCCTCATCAGCTCCTCCAGCAGCAACTAAAAGTAGCAATGCATCTCTTATGATAACAATGGTTTCCAAATGGACCTATGATGCCCCTATCATTATCTTTGTGTATTTTCCATGTACATATTAAGAGATAAACCATACCACGGGTGGGGTTCGAACCAGCGGTCAGAGTCTCAAAATTCCAGACTGTCGCGTAAGCCACTGGGCCAGCTAGCTTCAATAAGATTCATCCAACTAGGTATATTTCTACACCATAGGAAGGTTAGCATAGGCACCACTGTGTTCATATATACCTAGTTGGATGAATCTTATTGAAGCTAGCTGGCCCAGTGGCTTACGCGATGGTCTGGAGTTTTGAGACTCTGTGACCGCGGGTTCGAACCCCACCCGTGGTATGGTTTGTTTGCAATCGTGTCATTACGATTTCGTGAGTCATGTTGACGGCTTTGAGGGGGACTTGAGCTAGAGTTCGTCACGGCCATGCTAGCGGGAGATTCGTCTGTAAAAACTTGCATTTGTGGACACAGTGATGCCTATGCTAACCTTCATATGGTGTAGAAATATACCTAGTTGGATGAATCTTATTGAAGCTAGCTGGCCCAGTGGCTTACGCGACGGTCTGGAGTTTTGAAACTCTGTGACCGCGGGTTCGAACCCCACCAGTGGTATGGTTTGTTTGCAATCGTGTCATTACGATTTCGTGAGTCATATTAAGAGATATCTCTCTCTCTTACATTCCAGAGAGTATACTCAGAGTGCTTTGAGGTAGTCCCAGTAGTAAAAATGGTTTGCTGAATCGCCAACAGTCTGATTGATCAATGACCACGGCATGACTAATAGATAGAAGATCGAGCCTCCTCCACTTCCTGTGCTGAATGACACACAGGGGTTTAGTGCTCAATGAATTAGACATTAGAATTTTATAAATTTTACTAATTCATTGCAAGCAGTAAAATATATCTAAATTTTCTAACCTGAAATTTCACCTGTTTTGACAAAAGCTGTGAGCACAAAACTGTATTCTAAGCAATATTTTGAAAAGTACCCCTTTAAAAGAATTACCTTGATGTTGAAGGACTTTTGGTCCTTTGTATTAAAAAGATTCCTTCCCCTTCCTGGATCAACCTTGATTACCAATCATTCACAAGCACTGTATGACTGCACAGATTTAGCATTTCTCCATGAACATGGTAATAATTATTTGACAAGTGGCATTCATTGCTGGTATTGATATTTTATTTTGAAAGTTTCATAATCCAGCATATTATTCTCCTGTAAATGAGTGGTTCAGAGAACCAACAAGTTGATAAATTAGACACATGTGCAACACTTGGGTATCTTTAATGAGGAAATGTTTTCCACACAGTGGCTTTATCAGTCCAATGCAAAGTAGAAATGGGTAAAGAGAGGAGGAGTTTGAGATAATCAGTCCCTCAGCCCGGAATCGATGTGTTCAGTCCATCACTCTGGCCTAGGCCAGATTTACTTCACATAATTTTTTAGAGGCGATCTGACATTGAAAATATAAATGCTTCAGTTAAGACAAGTCATTAATTATGTGTAAGTGTTAATTAGAAAGTAAACAAGATACCTGTAGGAATCATTAAAGACAAGCCTGATGCTGAAGCACTCTTGATCACTTGACGAGTTCTGTGTTTAAAGGCTGGCGATGCCGGCGGGACGTTGACTCGAGGCATGTGTAACCTCTCTGAAGCTCCAGGCTTCTCATCCACTGGTGACAACTCTCGTAAGCTTCCACTCTCCATGCTGGGAAAGAGTAAACTGCTATGTCTGTTATCTACTATACTTATTCACCATTACTAAATTATAAAAGATTTAATTTAAAAAATAAATTAAAAAAATATCAAAATAAAAATTAATATACTGTGAATGAATAATCACATAAATTGGCTTAAATTATACTACCCTGTAGCAAGGTACTCCATTTTTGACATTCAGGAAATGGATATGCACCACAGACTTTCCCTACATATCTGCACTGACAGTCATCATGAAACTTTTTTTTCTAACATTGGTCATTTCCCACCAAGGTAGGGTGACCCAGAGAAAGAAATACAGCAACCCTCACTCATACAATAATGTACTGCCAGAAGTGAGTGTACTTCACAATTTAAATCGCCTGTTTAAACTGCAACATTACCACCAAGACCTCAAAGTAGAGGCAGTCTACCTCCCACACCTCCAGGACCAGCTAACAGTAGTCGTCTTATTCCTTCATAACAAATTTACACAAGCATTTCATTACTGTGTGTGGCCTGAATTTTACACTGATTTATCTCATATTTAACTCACATAACATGGTATGAAGGAGAGAACTTTCACCCAATACTTTCTTTACATTATACTAACATTTTACCTTTCCTAACTCTCCCTAGAAAACATACTTGCCCTATTCTCATCCCTCTTTTTTCTTCATTTGTACCTGTTATCTGTTAATGCAAGATTTACCTGCCATCTTAAATGTTCATGGGACAAAAAGAAACGACCAGCATTCCAGCCAGAGTGCATAACATTTAACAGTCAACAACATAATGAAGAAATTCACAATGCCTTCCACTTTCAAGTAGTAATGAAATAACGTCTTGAGAAAAAAAACTACGTATACCAGCAATACAAGACAATACAGCAAATACGCACAGGACACTTAAATATTTTTAGACAAAAAAAAATTTAACTTAAACTAAATTTGTATCCTACAGTAAACTACACAACACTGATGAACATGAGTCTTGGAATACAAGGAGAATGAGCTATAAAGAAAAATGTAACTATGCCTTATGTCACTATATGCAAAAAATTAGAGGAGATATGATCACAACATACAAAATATTATGAGGCACAGACGGGGATAGGTTCTTTACCAGGGATGCTACAAAAACAAGGAGGCATGGTTGGAAATTACATAAAAATGAGTCACAGATATGAGGAAGCATTTCTTCAATGTAATAGTGAGGAACTGGAACTAGCTATTACTAAACAGGAGTGTTGCAGGAACTTGTGGGGCCAAGGTGGTGCAGGTACTTTAACTACAAGGTTTCCTAGTCAATACTCTAAGAAACTGCAGTAGATTAGCTGGGAATCTAATTTAGGTGGTGGCTTTTGGCATTTCTGTGGATTCCGCAAGCACTGTTGAGCAATGCTTGCAGAATCTGCGGAAATGTGATAACTAAACCATGTGATGACCATACCATACCACACATAGCTATCAGGCAACCCTGTTTCCACAAGGCTTAAGCCTGACCTGACACCTGTGTAAATCTGACCTGACATCTACTTATACCTGACTTGAACTCTCTCTTACCTCATATGTGCCCGCCTTTGTATACATTTCATGTACAGTAGACAGTCATTTAGCACGAGATTATGTTGCACGTTACGGGTATTGCACAATTGAAGAATTGCGGCACATTATTATCTAACACGACGTAAAAATGATATTACACGGTCGCGGGAGGAGAAAATTTTTGAGCGCGTGGTCGCCCGCAGTGGGTTCAACCATTGAGTCAGTGGAGGAGTCCTACTGCTATCCCCCGCCACCCTCACCCACCCACGCATCCCTCCCAACGTTCAGTTTGATTCATACGCTTGCAGGACGACAAAATCGGGAAGCTCGCTGTGTTTATTTACATGCATTTTCTCATTTTCATAAATCTACTAAGCAATCATGGCACCCAGTAAGCATACAAGTGTTCCAGCAAGTGACAAGAAAAGGTTTAAGCATTCAAGTCTAGGAATTGCAAAGTTTGAGTGACTGACTGACTTGACTGACTTGACTACGACTGACTGACACTGAATGACTGACTGACTTACTGAATGACGCTGACTTACTGAATGACTTGACTGACTAACTGAATGACTTGACTGACTTACTGAATGACTTGACTGACTTACTGAATGGCTTGACTGACTTACTGAATGACTTGACTGACTTAACTGAATGACTTGACTGACTTACTGAATGACTTGACTGACTTACTGAATGACTTGACTGACTTACTGAATGACTTGACTGACTTACTGAATGACTTGACTGACTTACTGAATGACTTGACTGACTTACTGAATGACTTGACTGACTTAATGAATGACTTGACTGACTTACTGAATGACTTGACTGACTACTGAATGACTTAAAGTAAGACACTCAGTACAACCATCGACTTCAGTTCCAGAACCTCTACTATCCACCTCAGCCCAGTAGGGCCACAGCATAACTCTCCACTCTCTTCACAATCATCCACAAACACCAGCACCCACAATTTAAGGTAAATACTATTATTCATGTTACATTTGTAGTCTTAAGCAGTAAAAACAACATAATACATCACGATAATGAACTACAATTACATATTCACTTTTATTTTTGTAAGATCTGTTGGTCTAAAAAAAACTTGTTTGGCTTTTTGGGGACTCCCAGGAACGTAACCCTATTTTTCCCACAAGTTCTTTTAATTATCTAACACGAAATTATCTAACATGACGTTTTCAGGAACGTAACTACCGTGCTAAATGACGGTCTACTGTACCACATATTATAGGAGTGAACAAGATACCATGACCAATATGCTTCCTAATAAAATGTTTCAAGTACACACACAACCCGCACATATAAAAGAGAGGAGCTTACGACGACGTTTCGGCCCGACTTGGACCATTTACAAAGTCACACTAACACACAAAGACGGGGGAAGTGGTATTTATAGGCAGGCAGACAGGGGAGGGTACCAGAGTGGGGTAATAATGGAGTAAGTAGTGGAAGTGGTAGTAGTAGTGATAGTAGTAGTGGAGACAGTCATATTCTAGAGGAGCACTGCAATGAGGCTAGCGGCCCGCAAGGGTGGGACGAGAACACAGAGGGAGGAAAGGCGAAAAAATAAAGGACAAATACAAGGCAAAAGAAAAGAAAGAAAGGAAAACCCATAGGAGAAAAAAAGGAGAAGAGGGAAGAGATGAAAGGGGAAGGAATCAGGTTGTCACGGGTATTCTGAAGTTTAGAGCATTTAACAATGTAATGAGAGAGGAAAGCATCAACAGAGACAAAGCCAGGGCTAAGATTCATACAGGGAAAGTTGTGATAGGGAGGATTCAACCAGGCGGCGACTATGAAAGTTAGCGTAGGGTAGACAGTTTTAGCAGAAGACCAATCAATAGGATGACTGTGATCTCTGACATGACAGAAAAGAAGCGATCTTGTATTGTCAGAATGCTCGGCTAAGGACAGAGGAGCATAAGGCAGATCTATTCTGGCTTATCTGTCTCCTCCAGCAACTCTCTTGTCCTGACTCCTACTAGATAACATTCGTATCGCAAGACTACTCTATCTGCTCTGTCCTTTCAGTACTGAGCTGCGATTTTCTGACAGACTCAGGGAGCACAAAAATAGTGTTAGGCTTGCCGACACTAATAATGCTCTTTTCTGTCATGTCAGAGATCACAGTCATCCTATTGATTGGTCTTCTGCTAAAACTGTCTACCCTACGTCTAACTTTCATAGTCGCCGCCTGGTTGAATCCTCCCTTATACACAACTTTCCCTGTATGAATCTTAGCCCTGGCTTTGTCTCTGTTGATGCTTTCCTCTCTCATTACATTGTTAAATGCTCTAAACTTCAGAACACCCGTGACTTAACCTGATTCCTTCCCCTTTCATCTCTTCCCTCTTCTCCTTTTTTTCTCCTATGGGTTTTCCTTTCTTTCTTTTCTTTTGCACAAAGAAAAAATACATGGCTTTCTTAGCTTTCACATCTTTGTTTAATGTCCCTTGAATATAAATTTCAGAATTTATTAATCATCATTGGTGGATTTGGTACATTAGTGTATTAAGTACCTCTCAGGAATATAATAATCAAAGTTACAGTAATTATAGTTAAAGTGTGCAACAATCACACAAGGCAACACTGACACACTTGCTATTTCATCTCAAGAGAAAATTATTACTCCCATAAACTTTTAAAAGATTAAAATCTAAATTATGTCATAAAAGAAAACTTATTATGAACCAAATGATATAGAGCAAAACATTATAAGCTCAAAATCACTGCTTAAATACAACAAAACTTCTTTACAAATACTACATGTCATTCCTCTTAAAATATTTTTTTTAATTGATCTATCCAATATTTAATATTCTGTCTGGTTATTTTAAAAAACACAATACATATATACCTGCTTCATATTCCACATTCAAATATCAAGAGCAATGAAATACAAACTTGAGACACCTTAAAGAATGAAAAGGCACAATACTGTGACTGGAACAATACACAAATAACCCACATAGGAGAGAGAAACTTATGATAATGTTTCACACTTCTGAATGACTAGTTAAAGGTCCATGTCAGACCAAAACATTGCTATAAGTTTCATTCTCCTGTCTCTCTCTCTATGTATGTATGTATGTATGTATGTATGTATGTATGTATGCATGTATGCATGCATGCATGTGTGTGTGTACTAGTGATGTATCGGATATTCACATCCGTATCCGCGGAACATCTGAACAATTTCTTACATCCGTATTTCACAGCAAACAGATATCCACATATACATTCGCATTTGAAATCCGCAGAGCATCCGCACAATTTCTTACATCCGCATCAACATCCGCGGAACATCCGCACAATTTCTTATATCCGCATCCGCATTTGCATCCGTAAAATGAGTAAGACATCCATATACACATCCAGATCCCGGATATCTAAATTTTCACATCCGATACATCCCTAGTGTGTACTCACCTAGTTGTGGTTGCAGGGGTCGAGTCATAGCTCCTGGCCCCGCCTCTTCACTGATTGCTACTAGGTCATCTCTCTCCCTGCTCCATGAGCTTTATCAAACATCGTCTTAAAACTATGTATGGTTCCTGCCTCCACTACGTCACTTTCTAGGCTATTCCACTTCCTGACAACTCTATGACTGAAGAAATACTTCCTAACATCCCTTTGACTCATAG
Source organism: Cherax destructor (assembly GCA_009830355.1). Taxonomy (NCBI): domain Eukaryota; kingdom Metazoa; phylum Arthropoda; class Malacostraca; order Decapoda; family Parastacidae; genus Cherax; species Cherax destructor. Next base: position 985 of record WNWK01044919.1, on the reverse strand, counting down.
GAGTCTTCAACTTCCAACTGTGACCCCTTATTTCTGTGTCCCCTCTCTGGAACATCTTGTCTCTGTCCACCTTATCTATTCCTCGCAGTATTTTATATGTCGTTATCATGTCTCCCCTAACCCTCCCGTCCTCTAGTGTCGTCAGGCCGATTTCCCTTAACCTTTCTTCGTAGGACAATCCCCTTAGCTCTGGGATTATAACTCTGGGATTAGTCTTGCTGCAAACCTCTGCACTTTCTCTAATTTCCTGATGTGCTTGACCAGGTGTGGGTTCCAAACTGGTGCTGCATACTCCAGTATGGGCCTGACGTATATGGTGTACAGAGTTTTGAACGATTCCTTAGTGAGGTATTGGAACGCTATTCTTAGGTTTGCCAGCCGCTCGTATGCTGCAGCAGTTATCTGATTGATGTGTGCCTCAGGAGATGTGCTCGGTATTATACTCACCCCAAGATCTTTTTCCTTGAGTGAGGTTTGCAGTCTTTGGCCACCTAGATTATACTCTGTCTTCGGTCTTCTTTGCCCTTCCCCGATCTTCATGACTTTACATTTGGCAGGGTTAAATTCAAGGAGCCATTTACTGGACCAGGCTTGTAGCCTGTCTAGGTCTCTTAGTAGTCCTACCTGATCCTCAACTGATTTAATTCTTCTCATTAACTTCACATCATCTGCAAACAGGGACACTTCTGAGTCTATCCCTTCCGTTATGTCATTCACATATACCAAAAACAGTACAGATCCTAGGACTGACCCTTGTGGAACCCCACTCGTCACAGGTGCCCACTCTGACACCTCATCACATACCATGACTCATTGTTGCCTCCCTGTCAGATATTCTCTGATCCATTGCAGTGTCTTTCCTGTTACGTGTGCCTGATCCTCTAGCTTTTGCATTAACCTCTTGTGAGGAACTGTAGAACGCCTTCTTGCAGTCCAAGAAAATGCAGTCTATCCACCTCTCTCGTGTCTTACTTCTGTTACCTTG
>WNWK01044918.1:0-14926 GCA_009830355.1 Cherax destructor | reverse complement strand
TAACAGAATATTTTTGCTCAACCCAATTTTCAATGTTACCCAAGAAATAAGCTTTGACAATTTACCCACTCATGCGCGAGTCCCACTCAAATCCAACCCCTCTCACTCATGAATTTATCTAACCCACTTAAAACTACCAAGGTCCTAGTTTCACTAACTACTAGGCAGACTGTTCCACTTCACTTAACTACCCTTAGGGATGTGTAATGTCACCATGGTTGTTTAATATATTTATAGATGGGGATGTAAAAGAAGTAAATGCTAGGTGTTGGGGAGAGGGTGGATTAAATTATGGAGAATTAAATGCAAAATGGGAGTTGACACAGTTACTTTTTGCTGATAAGAACATAAGAACATAAGAAAGGAGGAACACTGCAGCAGGCCTGTTGGCCCATACTAGGCAGGTCCTTCACAATCCGTCCCACTAACAGAATATTTGCTCAACCCACTTTTCAATGCTACCCAAGAAATAAGCTTTGACAATTTTACCCACTCATGCGCGAGTCCCACTCAAATCCATCCCCTCTCACTCATGAATTTATCCAACCTAAATTTGAAACTACCCAAGGTCCTAGCTTCAATAACCCTACTAGGCAGACTGTTCCACTCATCAACTACCCTATTTCCAAACCAATACTTTCCTATATCCTTTCTAAATCTAAACTTATCTAACTTGAATCCATTATTGCGGGTCCTCTCTTGAGAGATATCCTCAAGACCTTATTTATATCCCCTTTGTTATACCCATTTTCCACTTGTATACCTCGATCATGTCTCCCATTCTTCGTCTTACAAGTGAATGTAATTTAAGGGTCTTCAATCTTTCTTCGTAAGGAAGATTTCTAATGCTATGTATTAATTTAGTCATTCTACGCTGAATGTTTTCTAACGAATTTATGTCCATTCTGTAATATGGAGACCAAAACTGTGCTGCGTAATCTAGGTGAGGCCTTACTAATGATGATAAAGCTGTAATATAACCTCTGGACTTCTGTTGCTAACACTTCTGATATAAATCCAGTAATCTATTTGCCTTATTACGTACGCTTAGGCATTGCTGTCTTGGTTTAAGGTTGCTGCTTACCATCACCCCAAGTCCTTCTCGCAATCTGTATGGCTAAGTTCTACGTTATTTAACTTATAAGTGCTTGGGTTATGGACACTCCCGAGCTTCAGAACCTTGCATTTATCTACATTGAACTGCATCTGCCACTTTTCTGACCACGAATTAAGTTTGTCTAAATCTTCCTGAAGTTCTATGACATCTATGTTTGAATCAATTATCCTACCTATCTTCGTGTCGTCGGCGAATTTGCTCATATCACTAGTAATTCCCTCATCAAGGTCATTGATATATATTATAAATAACAATGGGCCTAAGACTGATCCCTGTGGAACACCACTTGTTACAAGTCCCCATTCGGATTTAACCCCATTTATGCACACTCTCTGCTTCCTATTGGTGAGCCATGACTCGATCCATGACAGCACTTTTCCCCCAATGCCATGAGCTGCCACTTTCTTTAACAGTCTCTGGTGCGGTACTCTATCAAAAGCCTTACTAAAGTCTAAATAAACAATATCGAATTCTTTATCGTGATCAACAGCCTCAAAAGCTTTAGTGAAGAAGGTTAATAAATTAGATAGGCAGGAACGGCCCCTCGTGAATCCATGCTGAGTATCATTAATCAAATTATGGTTATCTAGATGGCTTCTAATAATATCAGCTATAATTGACTCTAGTAATTTGCCTACAATTGAGGTCAGGCTTATTGGGCGGTAATTTGACGAAATTTGATGATACTGTGCTTATGGGAGATTCTAAAGAAAAGTTACAAAGGTTAGTGGACGAGTTTGGGAGAGTGTGTAAAGGTAGAAAGTTAAAAGTGAACATAGATAAGAGTAAGGTGATGAGGGTATCAAACGATTTAAATAAAGAAAAATTGGATATCACATTGGAGAGAGGGATTATGGAAGAAGTAAATGTTTTCAGATATTTGGGAGTTGACGTGTCAGCGGATGGGTTTATGAAGGATGAGGTTAACCATTGAATTGATGAAGGAAAAAAGGTGAGTGGTGCGTTGAGGTATCTGTGGAGACAAAAAACGTTATCCATGGAGGCAAAGAAGGGAATGTACGAAAGTGTAGTGGTACCAACACTCTTATATGGGTGTGAAGCATGGGTTGCAAATGCTGCAGCGAGGAGGAGGCTGGAGGCAGTGGAGATGTCCTGTCTAAGGGCAATGTGTGAACATAAAACATAAGAACATAATAATGGAGGAACACTGCAGAAGGCCTACTGGCTCATACAAGGCAGGTCCTTATCAAAACCACCACTACCTAAGAATTTATTCCCCGTACTCACGACACCAATCAAACCCAGCCCCTCCCACTCATATATTTGTCCACTCTCTTTTAAAGCCACCCAAGGTCCTAGCCTCTATCACTCTACTCGGAAAATTGTTCCACGCATCTACAACTCTGTTCGAAAACCAGTACTTGCCTATGTCCTTTCTAAATATAAATTTATCCAATTTATCCAATTTATCCTGATGAGCTTTTTGCAAGGGTTCTTAAGGAATGCAAAATGGAACTCTGTGAACCAATATCTAACATTTTTAATTTATCTTTTAAACAGGTGTAGTGTCTGATATGTGGAAGACGGCTAATGTAATTCCTATTTTTAAAGCAGGGGACAAGTCACTACCGTCAAACTACCGCCCAATAAGCCTGACCTCAATTGTAGGCAAATTACTAGAGTCAATTATAGCTGATATTATTAGAAGCCATCTAGATAACCATAATTTGATTAATGATACTCAGCATGGATTCACGAGGGGCCGTTCCTGCCTATCTAATTTATTAACCTTCTTCAGTAAAGCTTTTGAGGCTGTTGATCACGATAAAGAATTCGATATTGTTTATTTAGACTTTAGTAAGGCTTTTGATAGAGTACCGCACCAGAGACTGTTAAAGAAAGTGGCAGCTCATGGCATTGGGGGAAAAGTGCTGTCATGGATCGAGTCATGGCTCACCAATAGGAAGCAAAGAGTGTGCATAAATGGGGTTAAATCAGAATGGGGACTTGTAACAAGTGGTGTTCCACAGGGATCAGTCTTAGGCCCATTGTTATTTATAATATATATCAATGACCTTGATGAGGGAATTACTAGTGATATGAGCAAATTCGCCGACGACACGAAGATAGGTAGGATAATTGATTCAAACATAGATGTCATAGAACTTCAGGAAGATTTAGACAAACTTAATTCGTGGTCAGAAAAGTGGCAGATGCAGTTCAATGTAGCTAAATGCAAGGTTCTGAAGCTCGGGAGTGTCCATAACCCAAGCACTTGTAAGTTAAATAACGTAGAACTTAGCCATACAGATTGCGAGAAGGACTTGGGGGTGATGGTAAGCAGCAACCTTAAACCAAGACAGCAATGCCTAAGCGTACGTAATAAGGCAAATAGATTACTGGGATTTATATCAAGAAGTGTTAGCAACAGAAGTCCAGAGGTTATATTACAGCTTTATACATCATTAGTAAGGCCTCACCTAGATTACGCAGCTCAGTTTTGGTCTCCATATTACAGAATGGACATAAATTCGTTAGAAAACATTCAGAGTAGAATGACTACATTAATACATAGCATTAGAAATCTTCCTTACGAAGAAAGATTGAAGACCCTAAAATTACATTCACTTGTAAGACGTAGAATGAGGGGAGACATGATCGAGGTATACAAGTGGAAAATGGGTATTAACAAAGGGGATATAAATAAGGTCTTGAGGATATCTCTCCAAGAGAGAACCCGCAATAATGGATTCAAGTTAGATAAGTTTATATTTAGAAAGGATATAGGAAAGTATTGGTTTGGAAATAGGGTAGTTGATGAGTGGAACAGTCTGCCTAGTAGGGTTATTGAAGCTAGGACCTTGGGTAGTTTCAAATTTAGGTTGGATAAATTCATGAGTGAGAGGGGTTGGATTTGAGTGGGACTCGCGCATGAGTGGGTAGAATTGTCAAAGCTTATTTCTTGGGTAGCATTGAAAATTTGGTTGAGCAAATATTCTGTTAGTGGGACGGATTGTGAAGGACCTGCCTAGTATGGGCCAACAGGCCTGCTGCAGTGTTCCTCCTTTCTTATGTTCTTATGTTAACACTGGGACTTCACTGTTTCCCCCCCAAAACCCATACCACTAACTATTTCTAGTTTAAAGCCCTCACAGCTTCCTCCACTGCAGTTGCCAGTGCCCCCACCCCATACCTGGATAAGTGAACCCCATCCCTGGCATACATGTCATTTCTGCCATAGAAGAGGTCCCAGTTGTCAATGAATGTTACTGAATTTTCCTTACAGTATTTGTCCAGCCAGCAATTGACACCAATTGCCCTGGACAGCCATTCATTTCCAACTCCTCTCCTTGGCAAAATGCCACATATGACAGGGTTCCCACCCTTCTTCCTAATTATGTTTATTGCTGACCTACAATTATGTCTATTGCTGACCTAAATTATGTCTATTGCTGACCTAAAATTATGTGTATTGCTGACCTAATTATGTCTATTGCTGACCTAATTATGTCTATTGCTGACCTAAGCAAATCTAACCCCTCTCTCATAAGATTACAGAAGGAAGTAATACTGCAGCAGGCCAACCGGCCCACACTAGGCAGGTCCCCCTCAAACCCTAAACCAATCCCACAAACAAAAACACCTTTCCAACCCAACTTCTACTCCATCCATGGAACAAGCTCCGATAATCAGGGCACTACCAAAGAGCGAACTGAAGGAGCTGAAGCACCCGGTCCATCACCAGGGCACTGAAGGAGCCGAAGCACCTGGTCCATCACCAGGGCACTGAAGGAGCCGAAGCACCCGGTCCTTCACCAGGGCACTGAAGGAGCCGAAGCACCTGGTCCATCACCAGGGCACTGAAGGAGCCGAAGCACCTGGTCCATCACCAGGGCACTGAAGGAGCCGAAGCACCTGGTCCATCACAAGGGCACTGAAGGAGCCGAAGCACCTGGTCCATCACCAGGGCACTGAAGGAGCCGAAACACCCGGTCCATCACCAGGGCACTGGAGCCGAAACACCTGGTCCATCACCAGGGACCTGAAGGAGCTGAAGCACCTGACCTGAAGGAGCTGAAGCACCTGACCTGAATGTGCATACTGATTGTTCTGGTCAGAAAAATGGCAGATGCAGTTCAATGTAGATAAATGCAAATTTCTAAAGCTCGGGAATGTTCATAACCCTAGCACTTACCCATTAATGGAAACTCTCTGCTTTCTATTGGTAAGCCATGATTCTATCCATGCTAGAACTTTACCTCCTATACCATGAGCTGCCACCTTTCTTAAGAGTCTCTTGTGAGGTACTCTATCGAAGGCCTTACTGAAATCCAAGTAAACTATATCATATTCTTTATCACTGTCTACTGCCTCAAATGTTTTATTGAAAAACGTCAGTAAATTTGTCAGGCAGGAACGACCTCTCGTGAACCCATGCTGAGATTCATTAATCAAATTATGTTCTTCAAGGTGACTTCTAATAATATCAGCTATAATTAATTCTAATAATTTGCCTACTATAGACGTAAGAACATAAGAAAGGAGGAACACTGCAGCAGGCCTGTTGGCCCATACTAGGCAGGTCCTTCACATTCCATCCCACTAACAGAACATTTGTTCAACCTAATTTTCAATGCTACCCAAGAAATAAGCTTTGATCATTTTATTTACTCATGTGCAATTCCCACTCAAATCCAACCCCTCTCACTCATGAATTTGTCCAACCTAAATTTAAAACTACCCAAGGTCTTTGCTTCAATAACCCTACTAGGCAGACTGTTCCACTCATCAACTACCCTATTTCCAAACATAAGAATGGAGGAACACTGCAGAAGGCCTACTGGCCCATACAAGGCAGGTCCTTATCAAAACCACCACTACCTAAGAATTCACTCCTGCACCCACGACACCAATCAAACCCATCCCCTCACATTCATATATTTGTCCAATCTCTTTTTAAAGCCACCCAAGGTCCTAGCCTCTATCACCCTAATCGGAAGATTGTTCCACGCATCTACAACTCTGTTCGAAAACCAGTACTTGCCTATGTCCTTTCTAAATCTAAATTTATCCAATTTAAATCCGTTATTTCTGGTTCTTACTTGGTTCGATATCCTCAGTATTTTATTAATATCTCCTTTGTTTATGCCCATCATCCACTTGTACACCTCGATGATATCTCCCCTCATTCTACGTCTCTCAGAGAGTGGAGATTCAACGCTCTAAGTCTATCTTCATACGGGAGATTTCTTATACTGTAAATCATTTTAGTCATTCTTCTTTGTATGTTCTCCAATGAATCTATATCCATCCTGTAGTAAGGAGACCAAAACTGAGCTGCATAATCCAAATGAGGTCTCACTAGTGATGTATAGAGCTGTAAAATAACTTTTGGACTTCTGTTGCTTATACTTCTTGAAATAAATCCTAGTAATCTGTTAGCCTTATTGCACACTTAGGCACTGTTGTCTTGGCTTTAGATTCCTGCTTACCATGACTCCCAAGTCTTTTCACATTCTGTATGATCAAGCTCTACTTCACCTAGTTTATAAATTCGAGGGATATTTTCATTACCAACGACTAGCACCTTACACTTGTCACATTGAACTTCATCTGCCACTTTTCAGACCAAGACATTAATTTGTCCAAATCCTCCTGGAGTTCATTGGTATCCTCCTCAGAATGAATTATACGGCCTATTTTTGTATCATCAGCAAATTTACTCATGTCACTTGCAATTCCTTCATCAAGGTCATTTATGTAAATTATGAACAACAATGGGCCTAAAACTGATCCTTGTGGAACGCCACTAGTGACTAATCCCCATTCAGATTTGGCCCCATTAATGGAAACTCTCTGCTTTCTATTGGTAAGCCATGCCTCTATCCATGCTAGAACTTTACCTCCTATACCATGAACATAAGAACATAAGAATAGAGGAACACTGCAGAAGGCCTACTGGCCCATACAAGGCAGGTCCTTATCAAAACCACCACTACCTAAGAATTTATTCCCGTACTCACGACACTAATCAAACCCAGCCCCTCCCACTCATATATTTGTCCAATCTCTTTTTAAAGCCACCCAAGGTCCCAGCCTCTATCACCCTACTCGGAAGATTGTTCCACGCATCTACAACTCTGTTCGAAAACCAGTACTTGCCTATGTCCTTTCTAAATCTAAATTTATCCAATTTAAATCCGTTATTTCTGGTTCTTACTTGGTTCGATATCCTCAGTATTTTACTAATATCTCCCTTGTTTATGCCCATCATCCACTTGTACACCTCGATGATATCTCCCCTCATTCTACGTCTCTCCAGAGAGTGGAGATTCAACGCTCTAAGTCTATCTTCATACAGGAGATTTCTTATACTGTAAATCATTTTAGTCATTCTTCTTTGTATGTTCTCCAATGAATCTATATCCATCCTGTAGTAAGGAGACCAAAACTGAGCTGCATGATCCAAATGAGGTCTCACTAGTGATGTATAGAGCTGTAAAATAACTTTTGGAATTCTGTTGCTTATACTTCTTGAAATAAATCCTAGTAATCTGTTAGCCTTATTGCGCACACTTAGGCACTGTTGTCTTGGCTTTAGATTCCTGCTTACCATGACTCCCAAGTCTTTTTAACATTCTGTATGATCAAGCTGTATGATCAAGTATGATGAGCTGCCACCTTTCGAAATCTAAACTTATCCAACTTGAATCCATTATTGCGGGTTCTCTCTTGGAGAGATACCCTCAAGACCTTATTTATATCCCCTTTATTAATACCCATTTTCCACTTGTATACCTCGATCATGTCTCCCCTCATTCTACGTCTTACAAGTGAATGTAATTTAAGGGTCTTCAATCTTTATTCGTAAGGAAGATTTCTAATGCTATGTATTAATTTAGTCATTCTACGCTGAATATTTTCTAACGAATTTATGTCCATTCTGTAATATGGAGACCAAAACTGAGCTGCGTAATCTAGGTGAGGCCTTACTAATGATGTATAAAGCTGTAATATAACCTCAGGACTTCTGTTGCTAACACTTCTTGATATAAATCCCAGTAATCTATTTGCCTTATTACGTACGCTTAGGCATTGCTGTCTTGGTTTAAGGTTGCTGCTTACCATCACCCCCAAGTCCTTCTCGCAATCTGTATGGCTAAGTTCTACGTTGTTAAATTAGACACATATGCAACACTTGGGTATCTTTATTGTGGAAACGTTTCGCCACACAGTGGCTTCATCAGTCCAATACAAAGTAGAAAGGTATAAGGAGAGGAGGAGTTTGAGGTTATCAGTCCCTCGGCCTGGAGTCGATGTGTTCAGTCCATCAATCTTGTTGGAAGTGTAGCAAACGGCCGTAGAGATGGCTTATATGCTGTAATCAGGTGAGATGCAGCAGTAGGAGGCAGGTCATAGTGGTATCAACCACTAGTCGAAGTAAGTCCTTGTCCAAAGGTTTGGACAAATGTTGAAGAATCCTTTGTATCAAGAACCCAAGAAGTTGCTGTGTCAGACAGGATGTAGATAAATGGTTCAGAGAACCGACAAGTTGTTAAATTAGACACATATGCAACACTTGGGTATCTTTATTGTGAAACGTTTCGCCACACAGTGGCTTCATCAGTCAATACAAAGTAGAAAGGTATAAGGAGAGGAGGAGTTTGAGGTTATCAGTCCCTCGGCCTGGAGTCGATGTGTTCAGTCCATCAATCTTGTTGGAAGTGTAGCAAACGGCCGTAGAGATGAAGCTATATGCTGTAATCAGGTGAGATGCAGCAGTAGGAGGCAGGTCATAGTGGTATCAACCACTAGTCGAAGTAAGTCCTTGTCCAAAGGTTTGGACAAATGTTGAAAATCCCTTTATCAAGAACCCAGAAGTTGCTGTGTCAGACAGGATGTAGATAAATGGTTCAGAGAACCGACAAGTTGTTAAATTAGACACATATGCAACACTTGGGTATCTTTATGTGGAAACGTTTCGCCACACAGTGGCTTCATCAGTCAATACAAAGTAGAAAGGTATAAGGAGAGGAGGAGTTTGAGGTTATCAAAGGGATTCTTCAACATTTGTCCAAACCTTTGGACAAGGACTTACTTCGACTAGTGGTTGATACCACTATGACCTGCCCCCTACTGCTGCATCTCACCTGTTCAGCATATAAGCCATCTCTACGGCCGTTTGCTACACTCCAACAAGATTGATGGACTGAACACATCGACTCCAGGCCGAGGGACTGATAACCTCAAACTCCTCCTCTCCTTATACCTTTCTATTTGTATTGGACTGATGAAGCCACTGTGTGGCGAAACTTTCCACAAAAGATACCCAAGTGTTGCATATGTGTCTAATTTAACAACTTGTCGGTTCTCTGAACCATTTATCTACATCTGTCTGACAGCAACTCTTGGGTTCTGATACAAGGGATTCTTCAACATTTGTCCAAACCTTTGGACAAGGACTTACTCGACTAGTGGTTGATACCACTATGACCTGCTCACTGCGCATCTCACCTGATTACAGCATATAAGCCATCTCTACGGCCGTTTGCTACACTTCCAACAAGATTGATGGACTGAACACATCGACTCCAGGCCGAGGGACTGAACCTCAAACTCCTCCTCTCCTTACCTTCTCTGATTGACTGATGAAGCCACTGTGTGGCAAACGTTTCCACAATAAAGATACCCAAGTGTTGCATATGTGTCTAATTTAACAACTTGTCGGTTCTCTGAACCATTTATCTACAAGTTCTACGTTATTTAACTTATAACTGCTTGGGTTATGGACACTCCCGAGCTTCAGAACCTTGCATTTATCTACATTGAACTGCATCTGCCACTTTTCTGACCACGAATTAAGTTTTCTAAATCTTCCTGAAGTTCTATGACATCTATGTTTGAATCAATTATCCTACCTATCTTCGTGTCGTCGGCGAATTTGCTCATATCACTAGTAATTCTCCCGTCAAGGTCATTGATATATATATTATAAATAACAATGGGCCTAAGACTGATCCCTGTGGAACACCACTTGTTACAAGTCCCCATTCGGATTTAACCCCATTTATGCACACTCTCTACTTCCTATTGGTGAGCCATGACTCGATCCATGACAGCCTTTTCCCCCAATGCCATGAGCTGCCACTTTCTTTAACAGTCTCTGGTGCGGTACTCTATCAAAGGCTTACTAAAGTCTAAATAAACAATATCGAATTCTTTATCGTGATCAACAGCCTCAAAAGCTTTAGTGAAGAAGGTTAATAAATTAGATAGGCAGGAACGGCCCCTCGTGAATCCATGCTGAGTATCATTAATCAAATTATGGTTATCTAGATGGCTTCTAATAATATCAGCTATAATTGACTCTAGTAATTTGCCTACAATTGAGGTCAGGCTTATTGGGCGGTAATTTGACGGTAGTGACTTGTCCCTGCTTTAAAAATAGGAATTACATTAGCCATCTTCCACATATCAGACACTACACCTGTTTGACGAGATAAATTAAAAATGTTAGATATTGGTTCACAGAGTTCCATTTGCATTCCTTAAGAACCCTTGCAAAAAGCTCATCAGGACCCGGCGATTTATTTTGTTTCAGTCGGTCTAGTTGTTTCCTAACCATTTCGCTAGTGACTGTGATATTACATAATTTATCTTCTTCTGGGCCTCTGTAAAATTAATTACTGGGATATTATTAATGTCTTCCTGTGTGAAAACCGAGAGAAAATAATTATTAAAAATAGAGCACATATCATTCTCCTTGTCAGTAAGATGCCCAGAGTTATTTTTAAGGGGACCTATCTTATCCCTAACTTTGTTCTATAAAACTGGAAAAAACTTTTGGGTTAGTTTTGAATCCTAGCAACTTTAATTTCATAGTCCCGTTTAGCTTTTCTTATTCCCTTTTTAACGTCCCTCTTAATGTCCGTATACTGATTTATAAGATGACCCTCACCTCTTTTATGCGCCTATAAATTCCTTTCTTCTGCCCTAAAAGATACTTAAGCCTATTATTCATCCATTTTGGGTCATTTCTACTTGATCTAATTTCTTTATACGGGATAAATGTTCTTTGGGCAGTGTAGAGTGTTAAGAAAACTGTCATATTAACCTTCTTCGTAAAACCCAATCAAGTTGATAAGTGTTTCAAAGTCCATTATAATCCTTAAGCGAAAATCTGGGAGTTACTGAATTATCCCTACATCATACATCCACAATGCTAAAGGTAATTGATTTGGGTGTTGAGCCGAGTTCCTCTGTAATTTCCCAAATTTCCAAGGGTTTCCTTTGCCAGAACCGTCAAGTAGGTTACCCCGGAGCTGTTACAAACGTTCAAAGCAATCCCTGAACTACTTCTAAAGTCGTTTTTAAAATTTCCCCCTTCAAAAATTTAACCATCTGACTAAAGTTGCCCCCAAATTACTACGTTAGTGCCTTTGGTTTTAAAAACCCTCCCAAAGTAGTCTCCTGTTCCCATCTAAGTTTGGAGGACGGTTCACGCCTAAAATCAATTTTCACACCCTCTGAAAATTCTTTTCAGACAGACTCGTATGTTAATTCGACTTATCCCCGTTTTTATGCAACAATTTAAATGATCATGGACAAGTGCCACCACCCCTTCCCCGATACTTTCTTTCTTGGAACAATTTAAAACCCTGAATGTAATTCGGCAGGCAAGTCCGATTTTCATATTCCATGTCTCAGTTATTGAAAACATCAATATTCCGTACTCGCAATTAACTGTCCATCTTATTCCTAGCACTACGACTATTGGTGTAAAATTTTAAGACCCTCCTTTTTTCTTTACCCTTCCTGCTCATTTCTGTTTTCCATATACCTTGTCATCAGTGTCATTAGCTTTCCTGTCCATTTTTCTGCCTATTACTATTTAGAACTTATAAAAACTCCCCTTTCTTCACTGCCCCCAAGCCCATACCACTAACTATTTTGTTTCCCCATCCCACGAGTTGCCAGTGCCCACCCCAACCTGGATAAGTGAACCCATCCGCATAATGTATTTCTGTAGAAAGGCCCGTTGTCAATGTTCTAAATTTTTCCCTTTTACAGTAGTCCGCCAGCAATTTGACCCAAATGCCCGGGGACAGCCATTCACCAACCCCTTTTTGGCAAAATACCAATGACAGGTTCACCTTTTTCCCTAATTATGCTATTGCTGAACTAAACCTGCTAGTCAGTCCTCACTCCTACCTGCCAACATCGTTGCCTCCAGCACTGAGACAGATAATAGGATTGCTCATTACCCCTCATGATGTGTCCAGACGGCAAATATCCTCCATCCCCCCAGGAAAGAAAAACCCTCTGTCTCCTACTCCTATCATTCAAACAACCTATCCATACAACCGGCTGTCCCCAACAAGTCGTTCGACTTGACGTCCCCAGAAGTCGACTCACATTCATCGGGTAGCACGGAGAATGGGTTCGATGTTGGGGACAGCCGGTTGATACATGGATAGGGCTTTCGTTTGAAGATAGGAGTAGGAGACAGAGGGTTTGTTTTCCTGGGGTGGGTGGAGGATATTGTTGGCCCAGGCGTCAGGGAAAAGGTTGGAGCAACCTTTATCTGTCTCAGTGCTGGAGGCAACGATTTGGGAGGAATACCGACTAGCGGGTTTTGGGTACAAAGACAAAATTTGGAAGAAGGTGGGAACCCTGTCATTTTGGGTTTTTGCCAGGGGAGGAGTTGAAATGTGGCGCCCAGGGCATTGCGGCTGGACAAATACTGTAAAAAAAATTCGAACATTAAACAACTGGGCCCTTCTATGGCAGAAAAATGTATTCCAGGGATGGGGTTCATTTATCCAGGTCTGGGGTGGGGGCATAAGGGGAGGAAGCTGTTGGGGCTTTAAACTAAAATAGTTAGGGGTTTAGGGGTTTTTGGGGGAAAAAACAGTGAAAGTACCAGGGGAAATTTATAAGTTCTAGGAGAACAATAATAGGAAATAAGGTCTCAGGGGAAAAGCTGAGGACACTGTGAAAAGGGACAGTAATAGGTATAGGGGAAAAAACAGAAATGGCAGGAAGGGTAAAAGAAAGGAGGGTCTTTTTAATATTTATTACACCAATATCTGTGTAGAATAAGATGAAAGAGTTGAGAAGTTCAAGAAAGGGAAAATTGATGTTTTTGCAATAACTAAATGGTTTATTGAAAAAAAGGGACTTGCCTGAATGTCACATTCAGGGTTTAATTGTTCAAGTAGCAGAATATCGGGAAGGGGGGGGTACTCTTTTCCGGATCAAAAGTGCCTAAAAAAAAGGGTTAAATCTGGAATTAAAAATAAAGTCTGTTGGATAAATTTTCAAAGGGGTGAAAACGATTTTGGGGGTGTTTCCGTCCTCCAAACAGATAGGGGGAGGGAATTTGGGAGGAAAATTTAACCAAAGGGATAACGAGGGGGACAACAGTCAGTTGTTGGAATTTCTGACAGGGAAATTTAGAATCTGTTTTTAGAAGTGGTTCAGGTTCTTTTAAGCAGTTGTAAGAACTACAAGGGAAATAAACCCCTGCTTGTTTTGGAAGAAACCTTTTTTTTAGAAATTACAGAGGAACTCCAAGCCCCTTTTAATAATTTAAAAAATTCAAGGAACTCGGCTGTATGATAGTAGGGATAATTCAGTAACGGTCCCGATTTTCGCTTACAATTATAATACAGAAACACTTATCAACTTGGACTGGGGTATGAAGAAGGTATCAATATGACAGTTTTCTTAACACTATATAGGTTTCCCCCAAAAACTTTGTCCCTATAAAGAAATTAGATCAAAGAAAGACCCAAAATGGATGAATAATAGGCCCCTCTTTGGGGCAGAAAAAAGGAATTTATAGGCGTATCAAAAAGGTGAGAGTCATCATGAACAGTATATTGACATTAAGAGAGATGTTAAAAAAAGGATAAAAAACAAACGGGACTACAAATTAAAGTTGCTAGGGTTGAACAAAAGTTGGTAAATAGGTCCTCTTAAAAATAATGATGGGTATCTTACTGACAAAGAGAATGAAATTCTCTATCTTTAATAATTATTTTCTCTCGGTTTTCCTCAGGAAAATCAATAATTCCCAGAACTAGGTATTTTGTGGGCCCGAAGAAATAAATTATGTAATATCACAGTCATAGTGAAATGGTTATCAAACAATAACCTTTGGAAAATAAATCGCCAGGTCCTGATGAGCTTTTTTTTAAGGGTTCTTAAGGAATGCAAAAAACTCTGTGAACCCTTTAAATAACATTTTTAACCTTTCTTCAAACGGGTGTATGTCTGATACGTGGAAGATGGCTAATGTAATTCCTATTTTTAAAGCAGGGGACAAGTCGTTACCATCAAATTACCGCCCAATAAATCTAACATCAATTGTAGGCAAATTATAAGTCGATTATATGATCATAGAAGCATTGATAGGCATAATTTGATTAATGATACTCAATGGACCCCGGGTTTTAACCAATTTTTTAATTTTTCAGTAAGGCTTATGAAGCATTGATCATGATAAAAATTGATATTTATATTTGGATTTTAGTAAGGCTTTTATAAAACATCAAGACGTTAAAAAGTGGCTCTCAGGCATTGGGGGAAAATGTTGTCATGGATCGAGTCATTCACCAAAGGAAGCGAGGGTGTAAAAATGGGGTTAAATGAGTGGGATCTGAACAAGTGGCTTTCAGGGATCTTTTTTTTTTTATAATATATAAAATGACCTTGACGAAATTTCTAGTGATAGAGTAAATTCGCTGATGCCGAAAAGGAGGATAATATTCAGACGTAATGCCGTAACCCAGGGGATTTGACAAACTCAATTCCTGGTGAAAAATGGCAGTGCAGTTCAATGTA
>WNWK01044917.1:0-14926 GCA_009830355.1 Cherax destructor | reverse complement strand
CTATCCTGGTTACTATCCTGGCTACTATCCTAGCTACTATCCTGGCTACTATCCTGGCTACTATCCTAGCTACTATCCTGGCTACTATCCTGGCTACTATCCTGGCTACTATCCTGGCTACTATCCTGGCTACTATCCTGGCTACTATCCTGGCTACTATCCTGGCTACTATCCTGGCTACTATCCTGGCTACTATCCTGGCTACTATCCTGGCTACTATCCTGGCTACTATCCTGGCTACTATCCTGGCCACTAAGGTGCATCAGACAGAGTCAAAAAATTATTTAATTTGATTTAACTGAATAAAAATGTCACAGTATTTTGAGATGTGCAGCAACAGTGGCAACCGTAGCAACCGTAGCAACCGTAGCAACAGTAGCAACCGTAGCAACAGTAGCAACCGTAGCAACAGTAATAACCGTAGCAACAGTAGCAACAGCAGCAACAGTGGCAACCGTAGCAACAGTAGCAACAGCAGCAACAGTAGCAACAGTAGCAACACCAGCAACAGTGGCAACAGCAGCAACAGTAGCAACAGCAACAACATCAGCATCAGTGGCAACCGTAGCAACAGTAGCAACAGCAGCAACAGTAGCAACAGAAGCAACAGTAGCAACAGTAGCAACAGTAGCAACATCAGCAGCAGTAGCAACAGCAGCAACAGTAGCAACAGCAGCAACAGTAGCAACAGCAGCAACTATAGCAACAGTAGCAACAGCAGCAACAGGGGAAACAGTAGCAACATCAGGAACAGTAGCAACAGCAGCAAGAGTAGCAAAAGTAGCAAGAGTAGCAACAGCAGCAAGAGTAGCAACAGTAGCATCAGCAGCAAGAGTAGCAAGAGTAGCAACAGTAGCAACAGCAGCAACAACATCATCAGTAGCAACAGTAGCAACAGCAGCAAGAGTAGCAACAGTAGCAACAGTAGCAACAGCAGCAAGAGTAGCAAGAGTAGCAACAGTAGCATCAGCAGCAAGAGTAGCAAGAGTAGCAACAACATCATCAGTAGCAACAGTAGCAACAGCAGCAAGAGTAGCAACAGTAGCAACAGTAGCAACAGCAGCAAGAGTAGCAAGAGTAGCAACAACATCATCAGTAGCAACAGTAGCAACAGCAGCAAGAGTAGCAACAGTAGCAACAGCAGCAAGAGTAGCAACAGTAGCAACAGTAGCAACAGCAGCAAGAGTAGCAACAGTAGCAACAGCAGCAAGAGTAGCAACAGTAGCAACAGCAGCAAGAGTAGCAACAGTAGCAACAGTAGCAACAGTAGCAACAGCAGCATGAGTAGAAACTTTAGCAACAGTAGCAACAGCAGCAAGAGAAGCAACAGTAGCAACAATACCAAGAGTAGCAACAGTAGCAACAGTAGCAACAGTAACAAGAGTAGCAACAGCAGCAACAGCAGCAAGAGTAGCAACAGTAGCAACAGTACCAAGAGTAGCAACAGTAGCAACATTAACAAGAGTAGCAACAGCAGCAACAGTACCAAGAGTAGCAACAGTAGCAACAGTAGCAACAGCAGCAAGAGTAGCAACAGTAGCAACAGTACCAAGAGTAGCAACAGTAGCAACAGTAGCAACATCAGCAAGTGTAGCAACAGTAGCAACAATACCAAGAGTAGCAACAGTAGCAAGAGCAGCAACAGTAACAAGAGTAGCAACAGCAGCAACAGCAGCAAGAGTAGCAACAGTAGCAACAGCAGCAAGAGTAGCAACAGTAGCAACAGTACCAAGAGTAGCAACAGTAGCAACAGTAGCAACAGCAGCAAGAGTAGCAACAGTAGCAACAATACCAAGAGTAGCAACAGTAGCAACAGCAGCAACAGTAACAAGAGTAGCAACAGCAGCAACAGCAGCAAGAGTAGCAACAGCAGCAACAGTAACAACAGTAGCAACAGCAGCAACAGTACCAAGAGTAGCAACAGTAGCAACAGCAGCAAGAGTAGCAACAGCAACAACAGTAACAAGAGTAGCAACAGCAGCAACAGCAGCAAGAGTAACAACAGCAGCAACAGTACCAAGAGTAGCAACAGTAGCAACATTAGCAACAGTAGAGACAGCAGCAACAGCAGCAAGAGTAGCAAGAGTAGCGACAGTAGCAACAGTAGCAACAGTAGCAACAGCAGCAACAGTAGCAACAGTAGCAACAGTAGCAACAGTAGCAACAGTAGCAACAGTATCAAAAGCAGCAAGAGTAGCAACAGTAGCAAAAGCAGCAAGAGTAGCAACAGTAGCAAAAGCAGCAAGAGTAGCAACAGTAGCAACAGCAGCAACAGCAGCAAGAGTAGCAACAGTAGCAACAGCAGCAACAGCAGCAAGATTAGCAACAGTAGCAAAAGCAGCAACAGTAGCAAAAGCAGAAACAGCATCAACAGCAGCAAGAGTAGCAACAGTAGCAACAGTAGCAACAGTAGCAACAGGAGCAACAGCAGCAAGAGTAGCAACAGTAGCAACAGCAGCAACAGCAGCAAGATTAGCAACAGTAGCAAAAGCAGCAAGAGTAGCAACAGTAGCAAAAGCAGCAACAGCAGCAACAGCAGCAAGAGTAGCAACAGTAGCAACAGCAGCAACAGTAGCAACAGTAGCAACAGCAGCAAGAGTAGCAACAGTAGTAACAGCAGCAATAGTGGCAACAGTAGCAACAGCAGCTAGAGTAGGAACAACATCAACAACAGCAGCAGCTGCAGCAAAAGTAGCAACAGCAGCAACAGTAGCAACAGCATCAACAACAACAGCAGCAGCAGCAATAACACCGCAGCAGCAACAGCACCAACAGCAGCAACAGCATCAGCAACAACAACAGCAGCAGCAACAGCAACAACAACAGCAACAACAGCAGCAGTAACATCAACAACAACAGCAGCAACAACAACAGCAGCAGCGACAATAACAGCAACAACAACAGCAACAACAGCAGCAGTAACAGCAGCAACAGCATCAGCAACAACAACAGTGCTGGGGTTCACACTCCAGCATCCTGGAATGAAGAGATCACTTTAGTGACCCTCTGAACCTCCACCACTGAGCATCGTCCAAGTTATCCCAATCATTCCAGGAAAAGTTATCCCACTCATTCCAGGATAAGTTATCCCACTCATTCCAGGATAAGTTATCCCACTCATTCCAGGATAAGTTATCCCACTCATTCCAGGATACGTTATCCCACTCATTCCAGGAAAAGTTATCCCACTCATTCCAGGATAAGTTATCCCACTCATTCCAGGATAAGTTATCCCACTCATTCCAGGAAAAGTTATCTCACTCATTCCAGGATAAGTTATCCCACTCATTCCAGGATACGTTATCCCACTCATTCCAGGAAAAGTTATCCCACTCATTCCAGGATAAGTTATCCCACTCTTTCCCAGGATAAGTTATCCCTCATTCCAGGATAAGTTATCCCCTCATTCCAGGATAAGTTATCCCACTCATTCCAGGATAAGTTATCCCACTCATTCCAGGATACGTTATCCCACTCATTCCAGGAAAAGTTATCCCACTCATTCCAGGATAAGTTATCCCACTCATTCCAGGATAAGTTATCCCACTCATTCCAGGAAAAGTTATCTCACTCATTCCAGGATAAGTTATCCCACTCATTCCAGGATACGTTATCCCACTCATTCCAGGAAAAGTTATCCCACTCATTCCAGGATAAGTTATCCCACTCATTCCAGGATAAGTTATCCCACTCATTCCAGGATAAGTTGTCCCACTCATTCCAGGATAAGTTATCCCACTCATTCCTGGATAAGTTATCCTATTCATTCCAGGATACATATGTGTAGATTACCCATTATAACCCATAGAAGTCAGACACAGCGACTGACATCATCTGACATGACTGACATCAATAGCTCTGGCTAAAGCGCACGTGAACACGCCAGTTGTTCCAAGAATCTGCTCCTGGTTACCGTGCATGAGTGTTAAAAATTTGAAGCCGATTGGATGAGGCGTTCTCGAGTTGTGAGAGAAACGAAAATGAAAATCAGGCAATCACTTAATGATCTCCCTACAGCGATACCTGGTCAAGCAAGCAATCTCAGATGTGTGAGGGAAGGTAGTGAGGGAGTGTTGTGAGGGAAGGTAGTGAGGGAGGGTTGTGAGGGAAGGTAGTGAGGGAGGGTTGTGAGGGAAGGTAGTGAGGGAGTGTTGTGAGGGAAGGCAGTGAGGGAGTGTTGTGAGGGAAGGCAGTGAGGGAGGGTTGTGAGGGAGTGTTGTGAGGAGGGTTGTGAGGAGTGTTGTGAGGAAGGTAGTGAGGAGGGTTGTGAGGGAAGGCAGTGAGGGAGGGTTGTGAGGAGTGTTGTGAGGGAAGGTAGTGAGGGAGGGTTGTGAGGGAAGGCAGTGAGGGAGGGTTGTAGGGAGTGTTGTGAGGAAGGTAGTGAGGGAGTGTTGTGAGGAGGGTTGTGAGGGAGGTTGTGAGGGAAGGTAGTGAGGAGGGTTGTGGTTGAGGGTTGTGAGGGAGTGTTGTGAGGGAAGGTAGTGAGGGAGTGTTGTGAGGGAAGGCAGTGAGGGAGGGTTGTGAGGGAGTGTTGTGAGGGAAGGTAGTGAGGGAGTGTTGTGAGGGAAGGCAGTGAGGGAGGGTTGTGAGGGAAGGTAGTGAGGGAGGGTTGTGGTTGAGGGTTGTGAGGGAGTGTTGTGAGGGAAGGTAGTGAGAGAGGGATGTGAGGGAAGGCAGTGAGGGAGGGTTGTGAGGGAGTGTTGTGAGGGAAGGTAGTGAGGGAGTGTTGTGAAGGAAGGTAGTGAGGGAGGGTTGTGAGGAAGGCAGTGAGGGAGGGTTGTGAGGAAGGCAGTGAGGAGCGTTGTGAGGGAGTGTTGTGAGGGAAGGTAGTGAGGGAGGGTTGTGAGGGAAGGCAGTGAGGGAGGGTTGTGAGGGAGTGTTGTGAGGGAAGGTAGTGAGGGAGTGTTGTGAGGGAGGGTTGTGAGGGAGTGTTGTGAGGGAAGGTAGTGAGGGAGGGTTGTGAGGGAAGGCAGTGAGGGAGGGTTGTGAGGGAGTGTTGTGAGGGAAGGTAGTGAGGGAGTGTTGTGAGGAGGTTGTGAGGGAAGGTAGTGAGGAGGGTTGTGAGGGAAGGTAGTGAGGGAGGGTTGTGAGGGAAGGTAGTGAGGGAGGGTTGTGAGGAAGGTAGTGAGGAGGTTGTGAGGAAGGTAGTGAGGGAGGGTTGTGAGGGAAGGCAGTGAGGGAGGGTTGTGAGGGAAGGCAGTGAGGGAGCGTTGTGAGGGAGTGTTGTGAGGGAGGGTTGTGAGGGAGTGTTGTGAGGGAGGGTTGTGAAGGAATGCAGTGAGGGAGGGTTGTGAGGGAGTGTTGTGAGGGAAGGTAGTGAGGGAGGGTTGTGAGGGAGTGTTGTGAGGGAGTGTTGTGAGGGAGGGTTGTGAGGGAGTGTTGTGAGGGAGGGTTGTGAGGGAGTGTTGTGAGGGAGGGTTGTGAGGGAGTGTTGTGAGGGAGGGGTGTGAGGGAGTGTTGTGAGGGAGGGTTGTGAGGGAGTGTTGTGAGGGAGGGGTGTGAGAGAGGGTTATGATGGGGGAATGGTGAGAGAGGACAGATGTGGGTGAGAGGGGTGAGGAAGGGGTGTATAAGGGAAGGTATGATTCAAGGAATGAGGAAGGAGGGGAGAGAGGTAAACAGTGAGGGGAACCACAAAAACCGCCCATCAACACACCTCCAGCCACAATTTTTTTTTTTTTCAAAGAATTCTATGAAATATTCCAGTTGTCGCCTCCATAATTAACCAGATATTAATGTTCCTTGCTCCCACACACACAATTTACCCAGAAATTAATGGTGGAGTTTCTGCATTAGCTAGTTACCGAGGTATTAATAGTAGAGGCTACACTTGTTTATGCTGTGCTAGCCCAGCTTCTCCAGGGAAGTTTTGTGAAGCTCCAGGCTTCCCTGGGGAACTCTAGGGTTAGCTGGAACCCCGGGGTTCCGCGAGAGCCTGTTTGGGGCTCCGTCAGTGGTGATATGCTCGTGATATGAACGTAGAACAGGTCTGGGTTGTGACGCCAGTCACAGCAGGTGTCACCCAAGCTAACCTGATCTGAGAAAACTTCCCCTCATTTCACCTGTTGTTACTCTTGCAACACTGCATAGCTCCTGATGACGCACTGAGAAGTGTGAAAGTACTTGAGCTGAAGACTTACACCCCCTCCCCCCGTGGCTTGGTTTGCGTTGATAAGATCGCTGTCTGCTACGCGAATTACGAGATATCTAAGACCGGAAGTGTCTAGTGAGGTTTCTGCCGTCATTACAAGAGACAGAAACGTGCTGTCAAAAAGGAGCCGATGACTCAACACTTCCTAGCCTATCTTACTCTATCCCCCACTATCCTAGCCTATCTTACTCTATCCCCCACTATCCTAGCCTATCTTACTCTATCCCCCACTATCCTAGCCTATCTTACTCTATCCCCCACTATCCTAGCCTATCTTACTCTATCCCCCACTATCCTAGCCTATCTTACTCTATCCCCCACTATCCTAGCCTATCTTACTCTATCCCCCACTATCCTAGCCTATCTTACTCTATTCCCCATTATCTTAGGCTATCCAATACTTTCCTAGGCTGTCCCCCAGTATTCTAGGCTATCCCACACTATCCTAAGCAATCTCACACTATCCTAGCCTACCTTACACTATTCTAGCCTATCTTACACTATCCTAGGCTATCCCACTCAGGTTGTCCCGCGGCGCACCTCGCAATCATTTCCAAATTGTAAACAAGATGCCTATTACAAAATCAATAAACATGATTTCTCGCCACAATGGCGGCTTGCTGTGAAGAGGACGAGCCTAATAAAAGTTTTTCTGGCATTCAAGAATGAAAAAGATTGCGGATGTGAATATTATTAAGAGGTTATAAGTGTGTGTCGCCTCTCTTTGTTGACGAGGGACTTCCCAAGACACGGTGACAAAGAGTCCGGTGAGTCCCATTTTAAGTGTCTACCTGGAGGGCGTTCCCGGTCAGCGCCCCCGCGACTCTGTCCTTGACCAGGCCTCGTGGTGGATCAGGGCCTGATCAACCAGGCTGTTACTACTGGCTGATCAGGTTCTGACTTCAGGTGTCTGTCACTGGGAAGTGCAAACAAACCACGGAACGGGTTGGTGTTCGAATCCATGGCAAGCGAGTGCTGAAACTTCAGTGCAAGCTGGCCCAGTGGTTAACGCACTGGCCCGGATTCAAACACCAACCTGTTCCCTGGTTTCCTTCCTAAATTTATTGTAACTATGTTGCTTGCCCTCAAATTTTGTCTAATGTGTCAGTCTAAAATTGGAACACAATACCCACAGGCTAGTAAGACACTAGTGCAACAGTTAGGTATCCTTATTCTGAAAAGTATCGCCTACACAGTAGGCTTCTTCAGTCGAGTACAGAAAAGTTGGCAGGCACAGTAGTGATGTGAAGACGATGTAATCAGTCCATCACCCTTGATGACGTAGTTTTGAGGGGGTCAGTCCCTCAGCCTGGAGAAGAGTTTTGTTCCATAGTCTGGAACATTGTTCCAGACTATGAAACATTGGAACATTGTTCCAGACTATGAAACACTGGAACATTGTTCCAGACTATGAAACATTGGAACATTGTTCCAGACTATGAAACACTGGAACATTGTTCCAGACTATGAAACACTGGAACATTGTTCCAGACTATGGAACATTGGAACATTGTTCCAGACTATGAAACACTGGAACATTGTTCCAGACTATGAAACATTGGAACATTGTTCCAGACTAAGAAACACTGGAACATTGTTCCAGACTATGAAACACTGGAACATTGTTCCAGACTATGAAGATTTATATTGAAGATTTATATTTGTAAAACATTTCTACTCTTTCCATTGACATGGACCCCAATTAAGTTGCAATAATGTTGAGCTAGTAATAGTTCCCATTCCTTCCCATTAGAGTCGTGGGGTAGCCTAGACGGCAGAGTGTCGGATTGTCTGTTCACGGATCTCGGTTCGAGCACCTCGTCCACCCTTCTGTTGTTTTGATTGTAGTGGAAGAGAATCATGAGAGTTTGTCTTATCAGCTTCGTCTGGGTAACATTTGTAGTAGTGTTAACACTGGTGTTAACACTGGTGTTAACACCTGTGTTAACACTGGTGTTAACACCTGTGTACTGACAATACCATCAACATTAACATCAATGAATCGAGTAGCAGCTTAGAGATCTTTCTGGTACAAATATTCTTATATATATATATATATATATATATATATATATATATATATATATATATATATATATATATATATATATATATATATGTGTGTGTGTGTGTGGTGTGTATGAGTGTAAACTCACTCTGTAGGAATGCGGAGTCACATATATACACAGCGAGGTGTTTATCTCTGTGTATATACACCGTAAAGAGTGTATCCCTGCGTGTATGTGTACTGTGAAGGGTGTATCCCCGTGTGTATACCCTGTGAGGTGTGTATCCCTATGTGTATATTCATACACAGAATCAGACGAAAAATATTGGCCCCTTCCCCCACGAAAAGGAAAGAATCCCTTTCCCATGCCTTCCACTAGCCCCTGCCCCTTCCACTAGCCCCTGCCCCTTCCACTAGCCCCTGCCCCTTTCACTAGCCCCTGCCCCTTCCACTAGTCCCTGCCCCTTCCACTAGTCCCTGCCCCTTCCACTAGCCCCTGCCCCTTCCACTAGCCCCTGCCCCTTCCACCTCCCCTTTAATTACCCCCTTCCACCCCCCGCTTCCCCCTCCCCTTCCCCTCCTCCAGGAACAATAACATTATCACTCTGCCAGGAATGGCGCCGAACCAGACTTAATTAGACTTACTAACTGATAATTACCTGCTTGATTAAGAGTCGCAGGCACAGTGCCAGCCCTGGCGGCAGGTCACTGGCACTCTTACCGCAGGAGAGCGCTAAACACGTAGGAGGAGGTATAACGCAGCAACAACCCGAGGAATAAATGGTAAGTTCCCCCTTTTGGCAGGTATACCTGCGTTACGAGGGGGTATCCCCCCTGGTGTCTTGCCCCCAGAGGCTGGTCTTCCTCCTGTTCAACCAGGCTGTGGCTGCTCCAGGTAGCCAGCACAGTCTGCTGCATCTACTAGTTGTTGTTATGCTGCCTCAAAAATACTTATTAAAATATCATAGCGGTCCAGGACCCAACATATAGCGGTCCAGGACCCAACATATAGCGGTCCAGGACCCAACATATAGCGGTCCAGAACCCAACATATAGCGGTCCAGGACCCAACATATAGCGGTCCAGGACCCAACATATAGCGGTCCAGGACCCAACATATAGCGGTCCAGGACCCAACATATAGCGGTCCAGGACCCAACATATAGCAGTCCAGGACCCAACATATAGCGGTCCAGGACCCAACATATAGCGGTCCAGGACCCAACATATAGCGGTCCAGGACCCAACATATAGCGGTCCAGGACCCAACATATAGCGGTCCAGGACCCAACATATAGCGGTCCAGGACCCAACATATAGCGGTCCAGGACCCAACATATAGCGGTTAAGGACCCAACATATAGCGGTCCAGGACCCAACATATAGCGGTCTGGGACCCAATATATAGCGGTCCAGGACCCAACATACAATAGTGCTCCAGGACCAAACATAAAGCAGTCCAAGACTCAACAGTCCAGGACACAATATATCATAGCAGTCCAGGACCCAACTAGCAGTGTTCCTCGATCCAACATATAGTGGTCCAGGACCCAACATATCAGAATGGTCCAGGACCCAACATATAGCGATCCAGGACCTAATATATCAGACTGGTCCAGGACACAACATATAGTGATCCAGGACCCAACATATCAGAGTGGTCCAGGACCCAACATAACAGACTGATCTAGGACCCAACATATCAGAGTGGTCCAGCACCCAACATATCAGAGTGATCCAGGACCCAACATATAGCGGTTTAAGACCCAACATATCAGAGTGGTCCAGGACCCAACATATCAAACTAGTCCAGGACCCAACGCATAGTGATCCACGACCCAACATGAGAGACTGGTCCAGGACAAAACATATAGCTGTTTAAGAGCCAACATATCAGAGTAGTCCTGGCCCCAACATATCAGAGTGGTCCTGGCCTCAACATATCAGAGTGGTCCAGAACCCAACATGATAGACTGGTCCAGGACCCAACATAAAACACTGGTCCAGGACCAAACATGAAAGAATGGTCCAGGACCCAACATAAGAGACTGGTCCAGGACCCAACATGAGATACTGGTCCAGGACCCAACATAAGAGACTGGTCCAGGACCCAACATAAGAGACTGGTCCAGGACCCAACATTAGAGACTGGTCCAGGACCCAACATAAGAGACTGGTCTAGGACCCAACATAAGAGACTGGTCCAGGACCCATCATAAGAGACTGGTCCAGGACCCAACATAAGATACTGGTCCAGGACCCAACATAAAAGACTGGTCCAGGACCAAACATGAGAGAATGGTCCAGGACCCAACGTAAGAGACTGGTCCAGGACCCAACATGAGATACTGGTCCAGGACCCAACATAAGAGACTGGTCCAGGACCCAACATAAGAGACTGGTCCAGGACCCAACATAAGAGACTGGTCCAGGACCAAACATGAGAGACTGGTCCAGGACCCAACATGAGACTGGTCCAGGACCCAACATAAGAGATTGGTCCAGGACCCAACATGAGAGACTGGTCCAGGACCCAACATAAGAGACTGCTCCAGGACCCAACATAAGAGACTGGTCCAGGACCCAACATAAGAGAGTGGTCCAAGACCAAACATGAGAGACTGGTCCAGGACCCAACATAAGAGACTGGTCCAGGACATAACATGAGAGACTGGTCCAGGACCAAACATGAGAGACTGGTCCAGGACCCAACATAAAAAACTGGTCCAGGACCCAACATAAGAGACTGGTCCAGGACCCAACCTAGGAGACTTGTCCAGGACCCAGCATGAGAGACTGGTCCAGGACCCAACATAAGAGACTGGTCCAGGACCCAGCATGAGAGACTGGTCAAGGACCCAACATAAGAGACTGGTCCAGGACCCAGCATGAGAGAATGGTCAAGGACCCAACATAAGAGACTGGTCCAGGACCCAACATAAGAGACTGGTCCAGGACCCAACATAAGAGACTGGTCCAGGACCCAACATAAGAGACTGGTCCAGGACCCAACATACCAGTGATGGTCGTCACAACTACGACTCGCATACAATAACATAATACAACAATTGTTTATATTTTGGTTTAATTTCTCTTTTGAACTGACGAAAAAAAATAATACCAATTAAAGGAGAATTCTGATTATTAAACGAAAACAAAATTAACATTGTAAGAGGCAAAAATTTTAAAAATAATTCATGTCAGAGATAACAGTTATCATAGTGCAATGTTATACTGTGGTGTTATCATAGTGTTGTGTTATCATAGTGTGGTGTTATCATAGTGCTGTGTTATCATAGTGTTGTGTTATCATAGTGTAGTTTTATCATACTGCTGTGTTATTATAGTGTTGTGTTATCATAGTGCAGTGTTACCATAGTGTGGTTATATCATAGTGCTGTGTTATCATAGTGCAGTGTTATCATAGTGCAGTGTTATCATACTGTGGTGTTATCATAGTGCAGTGTTATCATTCTGTGGTGTCATCATAGTGCAATGTTATCATACTGTGGTGTCATCATAGTGCAGTGTTATCATAGTGCAGTGTTATCATAGTGCAGTGTTATCATACTGTGGTGTTATCATAATGCAGTGTTATCATACTGTGGTGTTATCATAGTGCAGTGTTATCATACTGTGGTGTCATCATAGTGCAATGTTATCATACTGTGGTGTCATCATAGTGCAGTGTTATCATTCTGTGGTGTCATCATAGTGCAGTGTTATCATTCTGTGGTGTCATCATAGTGCAGTGTTATCATACTGTGGTGTTATCATAGTGACGTGTTATCATACTGTGGTGTTATCATAATGCAGTGTTATCATACTGTGGTGTTATCATAGTGCAGTGTTATCATACTGTGGTGTTATCATAGTGCAGTGTTATCATTCTGTTGTGTCATCATAGTACAGTGTTATCATACTGTGGTTCACATAGATGTTATCATTCTGTGGTGTATCATAGTGCAGTGTTATCATTCTGTGGTGTCATCATAGTGCAGTGTTATCATACTGTGGTGTTATCATAGTGCAGTGTTATCATACTGGTGTTCATGCAGTTTAAGTGTGTTATCATAGTGTTCTGTGTATCATATATGTTATGTGTGTATCCTATGCATGTTACATCTGTTTATCTGTGATTTTATCTGGTTCATAGTGGTGTTCTATTCATACTGTGGTGTTATCATAGTGCAGTGTTATCATACTGTGTGTGTTATCATAGGTGTTCATTCGTGTTTATCGTGATTATCATACTGTGGTGTCATCATAGTGCAGTGTTATCATACTGTGGTGTATCATAGTGCAGTGTTATCATTGTGGTGTCATCATAGTCAGTGTTATATGTGTGTTCATAGTGCATGTTATCTCTGTGTGTTATTTTGTGCATAGTGCAGTGTTATCATTGTGTCATCATTATGTGGTGTTATCATAGTGCAGTGTTATCATACTGTGGTGTTATCTAGTGTGTCATGTGTGTATATTCGTGTTATCATAGTGCAGTGTTATCATACTGTGGTGTATCATAGTGCAGTGTTATCATACTGTGGTGTTATCATAGTGTATGCAGTGTTATCATACTGTGGTGTTCATATAGTGCAGTGTTATCATACTGTGGTGTTATCATAGTGCAGTGTTATCATATTTGTGGTGTTTCATCATAGTTGTTATCATAGTGGTGTATCATAGTGCAGTGTTATCATTGGGGTGTATCATAGTGCAGTGTTATCATACTGTGGTGTTATCATAGTGCAGTGTTATCATATGTGGTGTATCTATGTTGTGTCATCATAGTGTTATCATACTGTGGTGTTATCATAGTGCAGTGTTATCATACTGTGTGTTACATAGTGCGTGTATCATATGTGGTGTTATCATATGCAGTGTTATCATACTTGTGTTATCATTAGTGCAGTGTTATCACTGTGTGTATCATAGTGCATGTATGTTTCATATGTTTTCATAGTGGTGTTATCATCTATGGTGTTACATAGTGCAGTGTTATCTGTATAGTCTTTCAGTGGTGTTATCATAGTGCAGTGTTATCATTATGTTTTATGCAGTTTTATCATATCTGTGGTGTATCATAGTGTGTTATCATACTGTGGTGTTATCATAGTGCAGTGTTTCATACTGTGGTGTTATCATAGTGCAGTGTTATCATACTGTGGTGTTATCATAGTGCAGTGTTATCATACTGTGTGTATCATAGTGCAGTGTTATCATTGTGGTGTTATCATAGTGCAGTGTTATCATACTGTGGTGTTATATAGTGCAGTGTTATCATACGTGGTGTTATCATAGTGCAGTGTTACTATGTGTACGAGTGTTATATATGTGGTGTTATCATAGTGCAGTGTTATCATACTGTGGTGTTATCATAGTGCAGTGTTATCATACTGTGTGTATCATAGTGCAGTGGTATCATGATGTTGTCTGTATCATAGTGCAGTGTTATCATACTGTGGTGTTATCATAGTGCAGTGTTATCATACTGTGTGTTATCATAGTGCAGTGTTATCATATGTGTGTTATCATATGTGAGTGTTATCATACGTGTTATCATAGTGTGTATCATATGAGTGTTATCTTGTGAGTGTTATCATAGTGCAGTGTTATCATAGTGGTGTATCATAGTGCAGTGTTATCATACTGTGGTGTTATCATAGTGCAGTGTTATCATACTGTTGTGTTATCATAGTGCAGTGTTATCATACTGTGGTGTTTTTCATGTTCATGTTATCATTATGGTTATATGTGGTGTTATCATGTATGTTATCTAGTGGTGTTATCTAGTGCAGTGTTATATATGTGTTCAATGTGGTGTTATCTAGTGCAGTTATCATACTGTGTGTAATTGTGTTATCATAGTGCAGTTATCATAGTGGTATCAGTGCAGTGTTATCATACTGTGGTGTTATCATAGTGCAGTCATACTGTGTTTCATAGCAGTGTTATCATACTGTGGTGTCATCATAGTGCAGTGTTATCATATGGTGTTAATGCAGTGTTATCATACTGTGGTGTATCATAGTGCAGTGTTATCATTCTGTGTGTTAACATAGTGGGTTTGTGGTTTATCTATAGTTTTGGTGTTATCATAGTGTGTATCATAGATGTATCATATGGTGTATCATAGTGGTGTTATCATAGTGTGTTATCATAGTGCGTGTTATATAGTGTTATCATAGTGGTGTTATATAGTGGGTTATCATATGGTGTTATCATATGGTGTTATCATGTGGTGTTATCATCTGTGTGTTATCTAGTGCAGTGTTATCTTGTGCAGTGTTATCATACTGTGGTGTCATCATAGTGCAGTGTTATCATCTGTGGTTTATCATAGTGCAGTGTTATCACGTGTGTTATTGGGGTTATACGTGGTGTACATAGTGTGTTATCATAGTGGTGTATCATACTGTGTGTTATCATATGCAGTGTTTATCATACTGTGGTTCATATATGAGTGTTATCACATAGTTTGCAGTGTTATCATACTGTGGTGTTATCATGTGCAGTGTTATCATACAGTGTTATCATACTGTGGTGTTATCATAGTGCAGTGTTATCATACTGTGGTGTTATCATGTGCAGTGTTATCATACTGTGGTGTCATCATAGTGCAGTGTTATCATACTGTGTATTATCAGTGCGTGTATCATCTGTGGTGTTATCATAGTGCAGTGTTATACTGTGTGTATCATAGTGCTGTTATCATACTGTGGTGTTATCATAGTGCAGTGTTATCATACTGTGGTTTATCATAGTGC
>WNWK01044916.1:0-14927 GCA_009830355.1 Cherax destructor | reverse complement strand
GGGTATCTTTATTGAGGAAACGTTTCGCCACACAGTGGCTTCATCACCTATTGGTGAGCCATGACTCGATCCATGACAGCACTTTTCCCCCAATGCCATGAGGTGCCACTTTCTTTAACAGTCTCTGGTGCGGTACTCTAGCAAAAGCCTTACTAAAGTCTAAATAAACAATATCGAATTCTTTATCGTGATAAACAGCCTCAAAAGCTTTACCGAAGAAAGTTAATAAATTAGTTACACAGGAACGGCCCCTCGTGAATCCATGCTGAGTATCGTTAATCAAATTATGTTCATCGAGATGGTTTCTTTTAATATCAGCTAATTGACTTGTGGTCGCTTGAGCCGAGTTCCTCTGTAATTTCTAAATTATTAACAAGGGTTTCCTTGCTTGCCAGAACCAAGTCCTCTGTTATTTAGTCACAACCAAGACTAGACTTGCAAGAATGGGTTCAAGTTTAAAATATTAAAAATTAGAAAAAATATTACAGAGCACTATCTTGGAAATAAATGGTATAAAATACCGACACAATGGAAAAATAAACACATAAGCAGTATAATGTGATCCTTTATTGACAACGTTTCGCCCACGCAGTGGGCTTTATCGAGTCACAGACAGATCTGTCTGTTACTCGATAAAGCCCACTGCGTGGGCGAAACGTTGTCAATAAGGATCACATTATACTGCTTATGTGTTTATTTTCAGAGCACTGGCTTGGTAATAGAGTTGTGGTTAGTTGAAAATACTTCTGAGCAGCGTCATTGAGTCGATAACCATTGGTAGCTTTATGAATAGGTTAGAAAATTACTCCAGTGAGTGTGATTTGAAAATGCCTAGCACTGGGCAGTAGATCTACTGGAGTGTTCCTCCTTTTGTTAAAAGTGGGGTTGAGTTTGACGTGCCTAGAATAGGCCCGTAGGACTACTGCAGTGCTTTTCTTTTCGTTTGTTCTTTAGAATGGGTGCGAGTTGGTTGACCTGCCAATCATGCTCCATTAGACCTCTTTCAGTGTTCCTCCATTTCTATGTTATGAGTGGGTGTGAGTTAGACATGCCGAACATGGGCCAGTAGGTTTGTTGCAGTGTTAGTGGGTCGCATTTCTGAAGGATCTGCCTAGTATGGGCCAACAGGTCTACTGCAGTGTTCCTCTTTCTTATGTTCATCTCTGCTGTTGTCATCACTAAACAATTTTTTTACCTCAATTAACTCATCTACTTAGTTGCCGCACTTCTCATTAATGGTAAGTTCATATTCTTTTTATTTTTGTATTTATATATTCTTAACATTTTCATTAGTAAATTTATTAGGAGAAAATAAATATCAGAACAAGAGTTCATAATTGTCAGGTGCAATTAAGTTGAGCAAGTGAGGTGAAGGTATGACCTGTCAAGTTATCACATGACCTCTGGCCCTTTATATACAACACAACTCTGCTCATGTCATTACTCAATCAGCTCTTCTCGTGTCATCACTAAAGGAATTTTTACTTCTACTAGCTTGCATACTTAATTTCCGCTCTTTTCAATCATGGTAAGTTTACATTCTTTATAATTTGTTTGTATTTTCCTATATATTCCTACAACAATCTTACTGTTAAGAAAAAGGACACAAATGCACCTAATGTGACATTTTATTGTGGCAACGTTTCGCTCTCTAGGAGCGGTAATTCTACCAATATTATTACAACACTCTTACTGCTCAGAAGTCACTTAGGTACAGTACAGTCCTAAACTGAATGCGTCATTTTCCCACACTTCTTGAGGACCCATTATTTACCACTGTAATCTTACAACTAACGAGCACACGATGTATATTAATTTATGGTGCCCTGTGGCCTGGTGGCAAACACTCTGCTTCACATTGAGGGTCCGGGTTCGATTCCCGGCGAAGAGATGGAATCATTGGACATAAGAAACGAGGAGCACTGCAGCATGCCTGTTGGCCTATACTAGGCAGGTCCTTCACATTCCATACCACTAATAGAATATTTTCCCAACCCAATTTTCAATGCTACCTAAGAAATTAGCTTTGATAAGTCTACTCATGTGCAAGTTCCTCACAAATCCAACCCATCTCACTCATGTATTTATCCAACCTAAATTTGAAACTACCCAAGGACCTAGCTTCAATAACCCTACTAGGGAGAATGTTCCACTCATCAACTACCCTCTTTCCGAACCAATATTTTCCTGTATCAAACGTGTTTCCTTACACTGGTTGTCTATGAATTCTGTCGATTGGTGTGGGTCACATCCTGGGACAAAATTATTTTGTCCAAAATGCTTTTCATAAAAGCGGCTTTCTATATTTTAGTATATCATTGATGTCAGCTAGGCGAATATACCTTGTATATGTACTTGTAGTAAATGTAGATATTATTATTACATAAGATATAGTGAAAACATTACTGACTCATATCGACCAGTCCTTCTCGAATTACATCCTTTTCATCCATATGTTTGTGAGTTCAAATGATCAGTTAATGAGATGAAATGTGTACTAATACTGAAATCTCTTTCTAACAGGAGCTGGAGCTTAAACGGCTGATGGATTTAGTTTCACGGCCCTTAAGTCCCATCTTTGACCCAGAGTATCTATTGCGGCCTTGCGTAGATCTCAACAAAAATGTGAAGCAAGGTCCTCGTCAAGGTTCTGATGATGCTGTGCGTCTTAAAGATCGCATTTCAACTCCCATTGACCCTGAACATCGAAGAGCTGTTAGTCGGTATGGTAATGCATCCAAAATACCGTGGGTTCAACCATCCCACGCTTGTATCCATCTGCTATTCCTGGTGATAGACCAGGGGATTCAGTAGCGTTCAGTATAGACGCTGAATCGCAAGACATGGGAAGAAAGAGAGAAAGACAAGAATTAGAAAATAACGAATTGAGAAAAGCAAAAAAGGCAAAATATGACTCACAGTATTATCCAGGTTATCCTATGCAAGAGCAGCAGTTGACTGGAAAACGTAATGTACATCTCCTGACTACTAAGAATCGGATAGCTGGTGCCCCTGAAACAAAGTCCATTGAGATTGATGGTGTTTCACGGGAGATCCGATCCTATGGAGAACATGCTGTGATCCTCATGGATTGGAACGATCCTCGTACCGTAACATATAGAGAAGGGAAGTGTAACATTATCTTTGACGAGGAAAGTACGTGATCCCAATGAAAATTGGAGAAGACTACAGGAAATTCAACATTGCTGGTGAGACACACCGTGTTAAACTAGGTGTGCCCACTCAAGAATTGATGTTTGATGGTGTAGGTTATCAATGTGCATTTGGTGGCAAGCCAGTAACTGTTCACATGGGTGGTCGGCTACGCACTATCAGACTAGATAATAATAATCCAAAAGTAAATATAAGTAATACTAAAAATACTGACTTTCT
The DNA here is from genome assembly GCA_009830355.1 of Cherax destructor. Taxonomy (NCBI): domain Eukaryota; kingdom Metazoa; phylum Arthropoda; class Malacostraca; order Decapoda; family Parastacidae; genus Cherax; species Cherax destructor. Next base: position 11,534 of record WNWK01044916.1, on the reverse strand, counting down.
TGCTGGTAAAATTCAGCTGGAGATCAATTCAAATGTGATTGATGTCTTCTTAGACTCAAGCCACAGCGATTCTACATTGATGGTAAACAATTCGTCGTTTGGGGTATTACCCCTGAGAGTCACAAGGATTCAGATGTGCCAGTCCATCTTGCTGACTCGAGCAAGCGCCCAACGCATTCTTCAATGAGACCTTGCAACATTTCTAATGGAATTTCTATCCCTTGCAATGGACCTTCCTTTCAAAAACCAGCATCTCAGGGATTCCCACCACAAAATCTTACATCACATAGCTCTTGTCCCATTGTGCCCCAGGCCTCACCACATGGCTCCAAAGAAAGGGACATCAGCAACCTGTAATGCTAGCCAGCTTCCTCTACTGTTAGGATTAGCTACTCTTCCTGGTGCTCAAGCCAACCTATTCATTAAGCTACCAATAGTTATCGACTCAATGACGCTAGTGAGAAGTATTTTCAACTAACCGACAACTCTATTACCAAGCCAGTGCTCTGTAATATTTTTTTCTAATTTTTAATATTTTAAACTTGAACCCATTCTTGCAAGTCTAGTCTTGTTTGTGACTAAATAACAGAGAGAATATATGAACATAAGAAATTATGGACACTGCAGTGGTCTACCATCCCATACTATGAAGGTCTTTCGCAAACCGAAACCCACTAATAAACACATCTGCCCAGCCCATATAAATGCTACCAACAGAATTATCTGTTATCACTGCGTAAACTAGTGTGGAAGTCCCACTACAATCCTGCACTCTCACTTGTGTATTTGTCTAACATCTATTTGAAACTACCCAAGCTATTAGCTTCAATGACCTTACTAAGCATAAGAACATAATTAAGGAAGAACACTGCAGCAGGCCTGTTGACCCATACTAGGCAAGTCCTTCATAATCCATCCCACTAACAGATTATTTGCTCAACCAAATTTTCAATGCTACCCAAGGAATGAGCTCTTATAATTCTATTTACTTATGTGCAAGTTCCGCTCAAATCAAACCCCTCAGACTGTTTCAATCGATGACTACTCTATTTCCAAACCAATTCTTTTCTAAATATAAACTCAAGCTATTTTGGAAGATGACCCTTATAATATGAATAATACATATTGGTTCTCAGGAGAAAAAGAATACTTTTTATACTTTTTATAGTTTTTATGAGGATATGGAAAACATTTTAATTGTCTTTAATTCACAAATTTTATTTTGTATAAATAATGTCACATAAATGTACACATTACACATATAATTTTACATTTATGTATATTTCATAAATTACAGTCAGGTTTTAGCCATGCATGTTAAGCATGTATTCAAATGATTTTTTATCATATTTTCTCGTGTCTTCCAGCTTCATCTCAGTTTTAACCAACTTGGTTTTGTTATCATTGCCTTTCTTTCTGTAAGTATTGCCAGAACAATTTGACTGTTTCTCTACTTTCTTCTTGTCTCTGGTGCCGAAAGTAGCAGGGTATTTCTCTTGTTTCTTCTTGTCAGTGGTACCTGAACTAGTGGGTTGTTTATCTTTCTTTTTGTCAGTGGGGCTAGAACTAGTGGAACGTTTATCTTGTTTCTTCTTGTCAATAGTGACAGATCTAATTGAGTGTTTATCTTCTTTCTTCTTGTCAGTGGTTCCAGACCTAGAGAGGTTTTTCTGTTCTTTCTTCCTGTTAGTGGTACCAGAACTAGTGGATTGTTTAATTTCCTTCTTGTCAAAAGTGGCAGACTTCGTTGAGTGTTTCTCCTTTTTCTTTTTGTCAGTGATGCCAGAACTAGTGGAATGTTTCTTTTCCTTCTTTATGTCAGTGGTACCTGAACTAGTGAAGAGTTTACCTTCTTCCTTCTTGTCAGTAGTGCCAGAGGTCCTAAAAATACTGAAGTGTTTTTCATTCTTCTTGTCAGTGTTGACAGTACTAGAGGAATGTTCGTCATCCTTGTTAGTGATGCTGCCAAAACAAATTGTGTGTTTCACCAATTCTTTCTTGTCACTAGTGCCAGAACTAATCGAACCTAGTGACTGTTTCTCTTGATTCTTGTCATTGGGGTCAGCACTACTCAAGTGCTTCTCATCTTTCTTCTTGTCAGTGGTACCAGAACTAGTTGAGTTTTGTGGATGCTTCTTATGTTTCTTATCACTGTTTGCTTTGATCTTGTCATCAGTGTGTGGAGGTTTCTCTGAAGAAGTGTCATTTGAAGGATGTCCTTGGCTCACGGTAAATTCTGCATGAGGAGATTTCTCTTGTGGGACGTCCTTTGGAGCAGATAGCTTGTGTGAAGGTTTCAGCGCTGATACATTGTTTGGAAGATATCCTTGACAATCAGAATATTGTTTGGGTAGAGTCATCTGCAACATTTCTCCCACATGGTGCCGTCCTGCATTGGATCTTTGGGTGAGGTTCCTGCATTATTTCCTTTGCAAGAAGTTCTTGTACTTGTGGTAGGAATCTCTCTTGCTCTTTATTCTACATTTTGTCTTGCACCTTGGCGAGAGCATGATCAGGAGGCACTTTGGGTGTTGGACGCGAGATCTTTACCATATTTGTTGGCAATTGATTTGACATACACGAGGCTGGGATGGTATATTGAGGGTGGCTCATGTTGGCTTGAGCACCAGGAAGAGTAGCTAATCCTGACAGTAGAGGAGGCTGGCTTGCGTTACAGGTTGCTGATGTCCCTTTCTTTGGAGCCATGGTGGGTGGTGCCTGGGGCACAATGGAACAACAGCTATGTGATGAAAGATTTTGTGGTGCGAATCCCTGAGATGCTGGTTTTGAGAGGAAGGTCCATTGCAAGGGATAGAAATTCCATTAGAAATGTTGCAAGGTCTCATTGAAGAATGCGTTAGGCACTTGCTCGAGTCAGCAGGATGGACTGGCACATCTGAATCCCTGTGACTCTCAGGCATAATACCCTGAACGACGAATTTTTTACCATCAATGTAGAATCGCTGTTGCTTGGAGTCTAAGAAGACATTAATCACATTTGAATTGATCTCCAGCTGAATTTTACCAGCAAGAAAGATTGTATTTTTAGTATTACTTATATTTACTTTTGGAGTCTTAACATCTAGTCTGATAGTGTGTAGCCGACCACCCATGTGAACAGTTACTGGCTTGCCATCAAATGCACATTGATAATCAACATCAAAGATCGATTCCTGAGTGGGCACACCTAGTTTAACACGGTGCGTCTCACCAGCAATGTTGAATTTCCTGTAGTCTTCTCCAATTTTTATTAAGAAGAACATAAGAAAGGAGGAACACTGCAGCAGGCCTGTTGGCCCATTCTAGGCAGGTCCTTCACATTCCATCCCACCAACAGAATATTTGTTCAACCTAATTTTCAATGCTACCCAAAAAATAAGCTTTGATAATTTTATTTACTCATGTGCAATTCCCACTCAAATCCAACCCCTTTCACTCATGAATTTATCCAACCTAAATTTAAAACTACCCAAGGTCCTTGCTTCAATAACCCTACTAGGCAGACTGTTCCATTCATCAACTACCCTATTTCCAAACCAATACTTTCCTATATCCTTTCTAAATCTAAACTTATCTAACTTGAATCCATTATTGCGGGTTCTCTCTTGGAGAGATACCCTCAAGACCTTATTTATATCCCCTTTGTTAATACCCATTTTCCACTTGTATACCTCGATCATGTCTCCCCTCATTCTACGTCTTACAAGTGAATGTAATTTAAGGGTCTTCAATCTTTCTTCGTAAGGAAGATTTCTAATGCTATGTATTAATTTAGTCATTCTACGCTGAATGTTTTCTAACGAATTTATGTCCATTCTGTAATATGGAGACCAGAACTGAGCTGCGTAATCTAGGTGAGGCCTTACTAATGATGTATAAAGCTGTAATATAACGTCTGGACTTCTGTTGCTAACACTTCTTGATATAAAGCCTTATTACGTACGCTTAGGCATTGCTGTCTTGGTTTAAGGTTGCTGCTTACCATCACCCCCAAGTCCTTCTCGCAATCTGTATGGCTAAGTTCTACGTTATTTAACTTATAAGTGCTTGGGTTATGGACACTCCCGAGCTTTAGAACTTTGCATTTATCTACATTGAACTGCATCTGCCATTTTTCTGACCAGGAATTGAGTTTGTCTAAATCCTCCTGTAGTTCACTGACATCTGCGTCTGAATCGATTATCCTACCTATCTTCGTGTCATCAGCGAATTTGCTCATATCACTAGAAATTCCCTCGTCAAGGTCATTTATATATATTATAAACAACAACGGGCCCAAAACCGATCCCTGAGGAACGCCACTTGTTACAGATCCCCACTCCGATTTAACCCCATTTATGCACACCCTCTGCTTCCTATTGGTGAGCCATGACTCGATCCATGACAACACTTTTCCCCAATGCCATGAGCAGCCACTTTCTTTAACAGTCTCTGATGTGGTACTCTATCAAAAACCTTACTAAAATCCAAATAAACGATATCGAATTCTTTATCATTATCAACTGCCTCAAAAGCCCCACTGAAAAAAGTTAACAAATTAGTTAGGCAGGAACGGCCCCTGGTGAATCCATGCTGAGTATCATTAATCAAATTATGCCTATCGAGATGGCTTCTTATGTTATCAGCTATAATCGACTCTAGTAATTTGCCTACAATTGATGTTAGACTTATTGGGCGGTAATTTGATGGTAACGACTTGTCCCCTGCTTTAAAAATAGGAATTACATTAGCCATCTTCCACGTATCCGGCACTACACCTGTTTGAAGAGATAGGTTAAAAATGTTAGTTAAGGGTTCACAGAGTTCTATTTTGCATTCCTTAAGAACCCTTGAAAAAGCTCATCAGGGCCTGGCGATTTATTTTGCTTCAAACGGTCTATCTGTTTGATAACCTTTTCGCTAGTGACTGTGATACTACATAATTTATCTTCTTCAGGCCCACTAAAATACCTAATTCTTGGGATATTATAAATGTCTTCCTGAGTGAAAACCGAGAGAAAATAATTATTAAAAATAGAGCACATTTCATTCTCTTTGTCAGTAAGATACCCATAATTATTTTTAAGGGGACCTATCTTATCTCTAACTTTTGTTCTATACACCTGAAAAAACTTTTGGGTTAGTTTTCGAATCCCTAGCAACTTTAATTTCGTAGTCCCGTTTAGCTTGGGATCATGTACTTTCCCTCGTCAAAGATAATGTTACACTACCCTTCATCATATGTTACGGTACGAAGATCGTTCCAATCCATGAGGATCATAGCATGTTCTCCATTGGGAAAGTATTGGTTTGGAAATAGGGTAGTTGATGAGTGGAACAGTCTGCCTAATGGGGTTATCGAAGCTAGGACCATGGGTAGTCTCAAATTTAGGTTGGATAAATTCATGAGTGAGAGGGTTGGATTTGAATGGGAATTGCACATGTGGTGTTCCACAGGGATCAGTCTTAGGCCCATTGTTATTTATAATATATATCAATGACCTTGACGAGGAATTACTAGTGATATGAGCAAATTCGCCGACGACACGAAGATAGGTAGGATAATTGATTCAAACATAGATGTCATAGAACTTCAGGAAGATTTAGACAAACTTAGTTCGTGGTCAGAAAAGTGGCAGATGCAGTTCAATGTAGATAAATGCAAGGTTCTGAAGTTCGGGAGTGTCCATAACCCAAGCACTTATAAGTTAAATAACGTAGAACTTAACCATACAGATTGCGAGAAGGACTTGGGGGTGATGGTAAGCAGCAACCTTAAACCAAGACAACAATGCCTAAGCGTACGTAATAAGGCAAATAGATTACTGGGATTTATATCAAGAATTGTTAGCAACAGAAGTCCAGAGGTTATATTTCAGATTTATACATCATTAGTAAGGCCTCACCTAGATTACGCAGCTCAGTTTTGGTGTCCATATTACAGAATGGATATAAATTCGTTAGAAAACATTCAGCGTAGAATGACTAAATTAATACATAGCATTAGAAATCTCCTTACGAAGAAAGATTGAAGACCCTTTAATTACATTCACTTGTAAGACGTAGAATGAGGAGACATGATCGAGGTATACATTTGGAAAATGGGTATTAACAAGGGGATATAAATAAGGTCTTGAGGATATCTCTCCAGAGAGAACCCGCAATAATGGATTCAATTTAGATAAGTTTAGATTTAGAAAGTATATAGGAAAGTATTGGTTTGGAAATAGGGTAGTTGATGAGTGGAACAGTCTGTCTAGTAGGGTTATTGAACCTAGGACCTTGGGTAGTTTCAAATTTTGGTTGAATAAATTCATGAGTGAGAGGGTTGGATTTGAGTGGGACTCGCACATGAGTGGGTAGAATTGTCAAAGCTTATTTCTTGGGTAGCATTGAAAATTGGGTTGAGCAAATATTCTGTTAGTGGGACGGATTGTGAAGGACCTACCTAGTATGGGCCAACAGGCCTGCTGCAGTGTTCCTCCTTTCTTATGTTCTTATGAGAGGGTTGGATTTGAGTGTGAATTGCACATGAGTAAATAAAATTATCAAAGCTTATTTCTTGGGTAGCATTGAAAATTAGGTTGAACAAATATTCTGTTAGTGGGACGGATTGTGAAGGACCTGCCTAGTATGGGCCAACAGGCCTGCTGCAGTGTTCCTCCTTTCTTATGTTCTACCAATATTAATATGTTCTTATGTTCTTCACGTTTCTCCTTTGTATGGACTGTGTGGCGAAACGTTTCCTCGGTAACAAACCTACTTTTTCTTCGCACAGTAGGTTTGTTACCGTGCTCTACCTTTCGATCTTTTCATTAGGTGCAATTAAGTTGAGGAAGTGAGGTGAAGGTATGACCAGTCAAGTTCTCACCTCACTTACACACCTTTATATACAACACAACTCTGCTCATGTCATCACTCAAGACATTCTTACCTCTAACTGGAGCTGGATCTCTAACTGCTAATGGATTTAGATCCGAGGTCCATGACTTTACCCAAACAATATTCTGATTGTCAAGGATATCTTCCAAAGAAAGTATCGGTGCTGAAACCTTCACACAAGCTATCTGCTCCAAAGGACCTCCCACCAGAGAAATCTCTACATGCAGAATTTACCGTGAGCCAAGGACATCCTTCAAATGACATTTCTTCAGAGAGACCTCAACACACTGATGACATGATCAAAGCAAAGAGTGATACGAAACATTAGAAACATCCACAAAACTCAACTAGTTCTGGTACCACTGACAAGAAGAAGGATGAGAAGCACTCGACTAGAGCTGACACCACTGATAAGAATCAAGAGAAACAGTCACTAGGTTCGATTAGTTCTGGCACCAGTGACAAGAAAGAATTGGTAAAACACACAAATTGTTTGGCAGCACCACTAACAAGGATGACAAACATTCCTCTAGTTCTGTCAACACTGACAAGAAAAAAGAAGAGAAGATAAGCCTTCCACAAGTTTTGGTACTACTGACAAGAAGAAAGATGAAAAACGTTCCACGATAAACGTTCAGTATTTTTAGTATTACTTACATGAACTTTAATATGGTTATTATAGTTTTTATGAGGATATGGAAAATATTTTAATTGTCTTTAATTCACAAATTTTATTTTGTATAAATAGTGTTACGTAAATGTACACACTACACATAATTTTACAATTAAGTATATTTCATAAATTACAGTCAGGTTTTAGCCATGAATGTTAAGCATGTATTCAAATGATTTTTTTTATCACATTTCTTCGTGTCTTCCAGCGTCGTCTCAGTTTTAACCAACTTGGTTCTTGTATCTGGTGCCGAAATTAGTGGCACCAGTGATACCAGAACTAGTGGGTTGTTTTTCTTTCTTATTGTCAGTGGGGCCAGAACTAGTGGAACGTTTATCATCTTTCTTCTTGTCAATAGTGACAGACCTAATTGAGTGTTTATCTTCTTTCTTCTTGTCAGTGGTTCCAGAACTAGAGACGTTTTTCTCTTCTTTCTTCCTGTTTGTGGTACCAGAACTAGTGGATTGTATATTTTTCTTCTTGTTAAGAGTTTCTCTTTTTTCTTGTCAGTTTCGTCAGCTCTAGTGGAATGTTTTTCTTCTTTCTTTTTGTCAGTGATGCCAGAATGTTTCTTTTCCTTCTTTATGTCATTGGTACGAGAACTAGTGAAGAGTTTATCTTTCCTCTTGTCACTGGGGCCAGAACTAATCGAACCTAATGACTGTTACTCTTGATTCTTATCAGTGGTGTCAGCTCTAGTCGAATGCTTCTCATCCTTCTTCTTGTCAGTGGTACCAGAACTAGTTGAGTTTTGTGGATGCTTCTTATGTTTCTTATAACTCTTTGCTTTGATCTTTTCATCAGTGTGTTGAGGTCTCTTTGAACAAGTGTCATTTGAAGGATGTCCTTGGCTCATGGTAAATTCTGCATGTAGAGATTTCTCTGGTGGGAGGTCCTTTGGAGTAGATAGCTTGTGTGAAGGTTTCAGCACCGATACTTTCTTTGGAAGATATCCTTGACAATCAGAATATTGTTTGGGTAGAGTCATCTGCAACATTTCTTCCACATGGTGCCGTCCTGCATAAGATCCTTTGGGTAGAGGTTCCTGCATTAGTTCCTTTGTAAGAAGTTCTTGTACTTGCGGTAGGAGTTGGACGCGAGATCTTTACCATATTTGTTGGCAATTGATTTGACATACACGAGGCTGGGATGGTATATTGAGGGTGGCTCATGTTGGCTTGAGCACCAGGAAGAGTAGCTAATCCTGACAGTAGAGGAGGCTGGCTTGCGTTACAGGTTGCTGATGTCCCTTTCTTTGGAGCCATGGTGGGTGGTGCCTGGGGCACAATGGAACAACAGCTATGTGATGAAAGATTTTGTGGTGCGAATCCCTGAGATGCTGGTTTTGAGAGGAATGTCCATTGCAAGGGATAGAAATTCCATTAGAAATGTTGCAAGGTCTCATTGAAGAATGCGTTAGGCACTTGCTCGAGTCAGCAGGATGGACTGGCACATCTGAATCCCTGTGACTCTCAGGCATAATACCCTGAACGATGAATTTTTTACCATCAATGTAGAATCGCTGTTGCTTGGAGTCTAAGAAGACATTAATCACATTTGAATTGATCTCCAGCTGAATTTTACCAGCAAGAAAGATTGTATTTTTAGTATTACTTATATTTACTTTTGGAGTCTTAACATCTAGTCTGATAGTGTGTAGCCGACCACCCATGTGAACAGTTACTGGCTTGCCATCAAATGCACATTGATAATCAACATCAAAGATCGATTCCTGAGTGGGCACACCTAGTTTAACACGGTGCGTCTCACCAGCAATGTTGAATTTCCTGTAGTCTTCTCCAATTTTTATTGGGATCACGTACTTTCCCTCGTCAAAGATAATGTTACACTACCCTTCATCATATGTTACGGTACGAGGATCGTTCCAATCCATGAGGATCATAGCATGTTCTCCATTGGGAAAGTATTGGTTTGGAAAAAGGGTAGTTGATGAGTGGAACAGTCTGCCTAATGGGGTTATCGAAGCTAGGACCATGGGTAGTCTCAAATTTAGGTTGGATAAATTCATGAGTGAGAGGGGTTGGATTTGAATGGGAATTGCACATGTGGTGTTCCACAGGGAATTACTAGTGATATGAGCAAATTCGCCGACGACACGAAGATAGGTAGGATAATTGATTCAAACATAGATGTCATAGAACTTCAGGAAGATTTAGACAAACTTAGTTCGTGGTCAGAAAAGTGGCAGATGCAGTTCAATGTAGATAAATGCAAGGTTCTGAAGTTCGGGAGTGTCCATAACCCAAGCACTTATAAGTTAAATAACGTAGAACTTAGCCATACAGATTGCGAGAAGGACTTGGGGGTGATGGTAAGCAGCAACCTTAAACCAAGACAACAATGCCTAAGCGTACGTAATAAGGCAAATAGATTACTGGGATTTATATCAAGAATTGTTAGCAACAGAAGTCCAGAGGTTATATTTCAGATTTATACATCATTAGTAAGGCCTCACCTAGATTACGCAGCTCAGTTTTGGTGTCCATATTACAGAATGGATATAAATTCGTTAGAAAACATTCAGCGTAGAATGACTAAATTAATACATAGCATTAGAAATCTCCCTTACGAAGAAAGATTGAAGACCCTTTAATTACATTCACTTGTAAGACGTAGAATGAGGGAGACATGATCGAGGTATACAAGTGGAAAATGGGTATTAACAAAGGGGATATAAATAAGGTCTTGAGGATATCTCTCCAAGAGAGAACCCGCAATAATGGATTCAATTTAGATAAGTTTAGATTTAGAAAGTATATAGGAAAGTATTGGTTTGGAAATAGGGTAGTTGATGAGTGGAACAGTCTGCCTAGTAGGGTTATTGAAGCTAGGACCTTGGGTAGTTTCAAATTTAGGTTGGATAAATTCATGAGTGAGAGGGGTTGGATTTGAGTGGGACTCGCACATGAGTGGGTAGAATTGTCAAAGCTTATTTCTTGGGTAGCATTGAAAATTGGGTTGAGCAAATATTCTGTTAGTGGGACGGATTGTGAAGGACCTGCCTAGTATGGGCCAACAGGCCTGCTGCAGTGTTGCTCCTTTCTTATGTTCTTATGTTCTTTGTATGGACTGTGTGGCGAAACGTTTCCTCGGTAACAAACCTACTTTTTCTTCGCACAGTAGGTTTGTTACCGTGCTCTACCTTTCGATCTTTTCATTAGGTGCAATTAAGTTGAGGAAGTGAGGTGAAGGTATGAACAGTCAAGTTCTCACCTCACTTACACACCTTTATATACAACACAACTCTGCTCATGTCATCACTCAAGACATTCTTACCTCTAACTGGAGCTGGATCTCTAACTGTTAATGGATTTAGATCCGAGGTCCAATATTTGACCCAGAGTACTTATAACATCTTCCTGACGCTGGTCTTTAATCCACCATCCATCACTTGGACCCATCTGCTTTTCTTGGTTTTAGAAAATAACGAATTGAGAAAAGCAAAAAAGGCAAAATGTATTATCCAGGTTATGCTATGCAAGAGCAGCAGTTGACTGGAAAATGTAATGTACATCTCCTACATCGGATAGCCCCTGGAACAAAGTCCATTGAGATTGATGGTGTTTCATGAGAGATCCGAACCTATGGAGAACATGCTGTGATCCTCATGGATTGGAACAATCCTCGTACCGTAACATATGGAGAAGTAATTGTAACATTATCTTTGACGAGGAAAGTACGTGATCCCAATGAAAATTGAAGACTACAGGAAATTCAACATTGCTGGTGAGACGCACCATGCTAAACTAGGTGTGCCCACTCAGGAATTGATGTTTGATAATGTAGGTTATCAATGTGCATTTGGTGGCAAGCCAGTAACTGTTCACATGGGTGGTCAGCTAAGCACTATCAGACTAGATGTTAAGACTCCAAAAGTAAATATAAGTAATACTAAAGTACAGACTTTCTTGCTGGTAAAATTCAGCTGGAGATCAATTCAAATGTGTCTGATGTCTCCTTAGTCTCCAAGCCACAGCGA
>WNWK01044915.1:0-14927 GCA_009830355.1 Cherax destructor | reverse complement strand
GAGCCTTCAGGCACTCAGTCTAGAAGGTTTCATGAGAAAATTAATTTCCCAGACAAGTGTCTCTTATCCTCCCACTGCGGCACTATATATGGTAATCCTGAAAATAAAGTATAAATCAACAAAACTTTCCTTACGGTCAGTTGTAGTGGTGTGCTGGCCATGAAGCAAGCAACCTTAGGGTTATTTAAACCAAGAGGATTATCAACCTAATATAACCAACAAAGTCAGGTAAAATGGCATATTTCCATTGAGGGTTTTCTTAAGAATATAACCCAGTATAGTCATGAGTGGTCCTTAGTTCATATCTTGCAAGACTTTGCAGATTAAAGGATAGTTTTGTACTAGACTTCTTTCAAGGAAATGCCTAGGTGTTGGTGAGGGGCTCTTGATGCAAGGAAGTATAGCTACTATCCTATTCCTTGTGCCAGACCTGATTATCTGTCAAGGGCTGTATAGTTCTTATAGGTTCAGTACTTTCTATGAATATAGTGTACTATTCTAGACTACACATCTTGTTAGGCTTAGTGTTTATATCACATCTAAATTTTGAGTACTTGTGAAGATTTTTAAGCCTAAATCATATATTGTCATCTTTTGTGCAATATATATGAGGTAGCAGGTTGGTAAACAGCATCCAAGAAGATGACAATGACTTTATTTAGATTATTAACTCAGTGGTGTCAATAGCCCAATGGATCTCAGACTTTTATGAATTTTTTTGTATATTATGCTAATTACTACCTTGTACCATCAGTGTATCCTGTAAAGTTGTGTACTATTTTGCATAATAAAGTATATATACATTTATGTATAAAAGATGGAGTGGGAAGAGAAGTAGATTACAGTATCAAAACAGCCTCAGAAATTCAGTAAACTAAAATATTGATATGCTTTGTGGAGTAATAGGATTTACTGTAATGGTTATTTATCCTTGATTAAATAATTAAATTTGTCACTGCTGTATACTTATAATGAATTATTTGTGTAAAATGCTGTGTGTTAATTAATTCAACTGTAGTAACATATATCAGAGTTGTTAAATTATTCATATTTTTGTATCTGCTGTTTGTGTAAGATTAATCATTATAAACTTTACTTTTGATTATTTTTCACTAAATAAATCTCTGAAGCTTAACGGATGTACCAAATTGTCAGATTTGTAACCAGAGTAAAACCTGATATCCCTTACTTGTGTGATTACCTTCATTTTTATTCATTGTGTTATTGTCAGGTTACAATATTAATTGTCATTTTTTTTAAAATCCTTTATCTTTACCAACTGACACCTGTAGAGTCATTTGAAGCCTCGTATTTGTGTTCTTCCTATCTCTTATTTCTCCCCCAACATTATGAGGACCCTATCATTCAGATCTTCCTATTTCCTTCAGTTTCTAAAGTCTTATTTCTTAAGTTTGAACTCATGGTAACTCACCTTGGTCATCTCAGTCACACATGCTACTGGGAAGCTTGAGTTCCTAAACCTGTACTCTCTAGAACGCAGGCGGGAGAGATACATTATTATATACACATGGAAAATTTTCGAGGGCTTAGTACCAAACTTGCACACAAAAATCACTCCCTATGAAAGCAAAAGACTCGGCAGGCGATGTAACATCCCCCAATGAAGAGCAGGGGTGCCACTAGCACGTTGAGGGACAACACAATAAGTGTCAGGGGCCCAAGATTGTTCAACTGCCTCCCAGCATACATCAGGGGATTACCAACAAGCCCCTGGCTGTCTTCGAGCAGGCACTGGACAGGCACCTCAAGTGGTACCTGATCAGCCGGGCTGTGGTTCGTACGTTGGACTGCGTGCGACCAGCAGTAACAGCCTGGTTGATCAGGCTCTGGTCCAACAGGAGGCCTGGTCACAGACCGGGCGCAGGGCATTGACCCCTGGAATTCTCTCCAGGTAGACTCCAGATGTGTATACTGATGGCTATAAGTCCCCTAAGTGGAATATTATATTGCCTTTTTCCTGACTGTGATTCAGAGTTGGCTGTGTAGTCACCTAATACATAAGTTAAATCCCAAATTTGCAGGGTTTATGTCTACATAAATTTTTGTCAGATTTGGGCTTTTTTATTATTATTAAAATGGTCATAAGGGATGAATTTCCTGAAAAAAAGAGAAATTTTGGGGATGGAACATCTGTTGAGCACATTTTAAACAGTCCTTTGATCAAGGGAAGGTCCTTGTGCCATTGATGGGCTTATGATCCATGATCACATCCCTGGTGTCTTCTATCACTGATCTCCCTTCCTTGATCAAAATCCTATGACTAGTTTTCAATATATGGGTTGTGTGCAAAGCCAAAAAAGGGGTAGTATGTACAAGCCTATGGAGAATGAAAGCTATTTGCATTAGGGCCTTCAGTAAAAGCATTCTATAAGCATTCTATAAGTGCTGAACGTATACGTGTAGTAATTCGAGCATCTGAATAATTGCATCATTTGTGCTTTTTTCGGCAGGGGTTCAGTATGTTACGAGATATGAGGTAGGAGTAGATTTGTTCATGTATTATTTTTGAAGATTTTGAGAGTAAAGGCAAGTTAGATATTGGTCTGTAGTTATTTAGTTCTGTAGGATCGCCTTCTTTGAGCAAGGTGACTCTTGCTCTCTTGAGTATAGATGGGAATGTTGAAGATTCAACAGATTTGTTAAATAGTGTTGCAATAATGGGAGACAGCACATGAACTGCTTTTTACTAAGAACATAAGAACATAAGAAAGAAGGAACACTGCAGCAGGCCTACTGGCCCATGCGAGGCAGTCCAAATCTCCAACGGCTTAAGCCAATGCCCGACCCAGCCAGGTCAGGTTACATTCACTTAAGGAAGGAGCACTGCATCTGACCTAGTAGCACAACCTAGTCAGGACCAATTCACACCCAACCGCACCCACTCATATAATTGTCCAGCCGACCACCTGGTCAGGTCACTTCCATAAGGAATTAGTACAGGTCAGGTTACATTCACTTAAGGAAGGAGCACTGCATCTGACCTAGTACAAGCTCACACCCATCCACACCCACTCATGTATTTATCTAACCTATTTTTAAACTACACAACGTCTTAGCATCTATGACGGTACTCGGGAGTTTGTTCCACTCATCCACAACTCTATTACCAAACCAGTGCTTTCCTATATCCTTCCTGAATCTGAACTTTTCCAACTTGAAACCATTGCTGCGAGTCCACATGATTGGTGGCTAGTTATTTATTTAATTATTAGTGAAACTTCAGTAGGATTTGTTGGTGCTAGATGTAGAGTATGTGCGTAATTACCAGTGAGGTAGTCTTGTGGCTGAGTATTTGCGTTTGGGATTTTGCTTGCTAGTTTCGATCCTATAGTAGAAAAGTAGACATTAAGTTTGTTGGCAGTGTCTACAGACTGTATGTGTGATTTGTTGTGCCATAGGGGCTGGGACGTTGTGTAGTTTTAAAAATAGGTTAGATAAATGCATGAGTGGGTGTGGGTGGGTGTGAGTTGGACCTGACTAGCTTGTGCTACTAGGTCAGATGCCGTACTAATTCCTTAAGTGGAAGTAACCTGACTACCTGGACTTTACCTGGAGAGGGTTAAATCCAGATGGTCGGCTAGATAAATATATGAGTGGGTGCGGGTGGGTGGAGTTGGTCCTGACTAGCTTGTGCTACTAGGTCAGATGCCATGCTCCTTCCTTAAGTGAATGTAACCTGACCTGGCTGGGTTGGGGCATTGGCTTAAGCTGGTTGGAGACTTGGACCTTCCTCGCATGGGCCAATAGGCCTGCTGCAGTGTTCCTTCTTTCTTAAGTTCTTATGTATATGCACTTCTTGATACTGTTATTCACATTGCTTCCATGTCCACTTTATCATTTGTTGTTGTCTTGGATTATTGCAGTGTGTGCAGCACTGTATGACCTTATTGGGTTTATTGCTTGATTTTGATTATAATAGTAATATTGAAGTGTGTTGAAAGTATCCAGACTTGATTCTTTTCATCCTCTTGCTCTTTATTGTTTATGCCATCTGTTTCACATCTTCAGCATACACACAAAACAAGTAAACTTTTGTTGGGTCCCAAATCATTTTGGTGTTGGGGCAATAAAGTTGCTGACTACTCTGCATGTTCCAGATCTCTATAGGCAGTTGTCTTTTTCAAACTGTTTTCGAGTTCTGACTTAACACTTTTGTCTAATTACTGGCAGTGTAGTAGATATGTACAGTGGTACCTCGAGTTACGATATTTTTTCGTTCGAGAATGCTGTTCAAGTGCCATTACCAAACGAATTTATCCCCATAAGGAATAATGTAAAATAGACTAGTCCTTTTACACCCCAAAATATACTTACAAAAGCATTTAACCCTTTGACTGTCGCAACCCTCAATCCTGAGTGCCATTCTGTTGTCGCAAAATATTCGAAAAAAAAAAAAATATTTTTTCTTATCAAATTGTTAAGATTATTTTTCTGATTGTTTTTATCCTAAAAACAGATTTTTGCCATCAATACTTACCGAGATATGGAGGTGTAAAGTTGGCAGAAATTGATCTGCGTACGGCAACAGCGGCGACTGCCGCTCACTCGGTATACTTTTGTTTACTTCCATTCGTAGAGTTCTTCTTTTTTTCACTATTTTCTTTTTTTACGTAACTTATGTGGTCTGTTAGACCAAGGTAAGGTGCAATGTTTATATATACACTCGTATGCAACACTATACTAGTATAAACATTAGTATCTTTATATTGTTTACAAAACTTGTTTACACAAACAAACAATAAAAAAAAATGTTCATTACTATTGTTCTATAATATATATACATATGTACACTCACTGAACACTTTCCTAGAACTCCTGCAGCTTGTGGAACTCTTTGAAACATGGGTATATGCACAGTTTTACTTTACACTCCTCACACATAAAACGAGTGTCTCTGCGTTTTGGTGGGCGTTTTGTGGAATGTTTACAGACAAAACACCTCTTCTGAGCATTTTTCTTGAGAGTAGTAGGAGGCAGTAGTATGGGATAGTGATCACCAGGCCTCATACGAGAGGGCATGTGTTGATAATTTCGTGGGCGCTGGTCTATTGCAGGTGTTGTTCCTTGGTACTTGAATATTATTTGTCTGATGACTGACACACAAAATTCACCATATTTGGGCTTGTTATTGGTCTTCAACTTGTAAATGTTATAAGCATTCAGCATGGAAATGTCAAGAAGATGGAAAAAGAGTTTTATGTACCACTTATAACTCTTGCGGACACAATCAGCAAATCCAATCTGCATGTCACATTTGTCCACTAAGCGCATATTGAGGTTGTAGTCCATCACAGCTGCAGGCTTTAGAATGGGTTCATTGGTCTCTCTATTCTGCTTGCCAGTGTCTACCATTTCATGTCTGTGAACTGATGTCAACAATGTGACATCACGTTTGTCTTGCCACCGAAATGCAATGATGTCATTGGCAGCAAACACCTGCACTTCACCTCTACGAGTGCAAGCGTCGAACCTAGGCATATGTTTACGATTTGCACGCACTGTGCCACACACGTCTGTCATGTTCACTCGCAAGAAATCACTGAGTAAAGGGCTTGTGTACCAGTTATCAGTATATAATATATGCCCCTTACCAAGATATGGTTCCATCATTGTTCTAACCACATCACCAGAGATACCCAGTAACTTCCTGGTATCTTGTAATGTATTACTGCCAGTGTACACAATTATATCCAAAACCAGACCACTTTTGCAATCACACAGTACAAATAACTTTATACCAAAGCGTTTCCTCTTGCTTGGTATATACTGCTTGAACGACAGTCTGCCTTTGAACAAAATCAAAGACTCATCAATAACAAGCTTCCTGAAGGGATAAAAATACATACAGCACTTTTGTTTCATGTACATGAACACATTCCTGATCTTATATAACCTGTCGTTTCTGTCAGGCCTGGTTTTATCAGAAAAGTGAAGCATACGCAACAGTATCAAAAAACGATTCACTGGTATAATATCACTAAAACCTGGGGTTGAAATCAGGCGTTCTGGTCGACCAGTATGTGTTGACAGTGTGCTTATAAACATGTGGCATAAGCATTATTGTGGCAAAGAACAAGTATATCTAATGTCCATCAGGGGTTCATCGAAGAATAACTGAAAGCATTCTAGTTCAGTAGCATTGTTCCCAAGTGTACACGATGGCCGTATTCCACTTGTGCTTCATCAAAGTCATGGGGATTGGGAACAAAATTGTCACCTTGCTGCCAATCCCAGATGCGGTCTGCTGGTGCGTACTGGATATTGACAGGTGGTTGTGGTTGTGCTGGTTGTGGTTGTGCAGGTTGTGGTTGTGCAGGTTGTGGTTGTGCAGGTTGTGGGAGTGTGGGGTGGTTGAGAGTGGTTGTTGGTGTGCTGAGTTAGCAGCGTGGCCCGCTCCTGGTGCCACATGACTCGTGCCACCACCAACACCACCACCACTACCACCTGCTACCCCACGCACATTACGCATCCCCATTGTCACAATATCATCATCTTCACTATCAATTCGTGGTGTAGGCCAAGAGATTTACTCCTTTTCCTTGGAATAGCATATGGCACACTACCAGAACGCATGTTGCGTCGTACATACTGCCGCTTCACTGGAGAATACTCTCCTCACTGTCACCACTAGAACTGCTTTCAATAACTTTGAAATCACTGTCATCATCACCACACTGCTCACATCAGAGTCATGTACACGGTGAAATAGTTTCCTCTTTCGTCCTGGAACAGGTGAATGTGAATGAGACGCCCAGCACCAGATGTGGAAGGCTGTGGGTCATCTGGGTTTTCATCACTAATTACGTTATCCTGGGCACTGCTGGTAATACCATCTTGAAAACCATGGAATTCACATTCACTGGCACTTCCATCACTGTTTGAACTATCACTTGGGAAGAGAAGGCCTCCAATTCGCCGGGAGTGAGGTACTTCTTACCGCGGGCATGGTGAAAATGACTACAAACATGGCGCTCCCACAATGTACCACTGGGTCCCCGATTTTTTTCATACTGCGCACACCCACCACGCAGACCCATTCTCTCACATGTAGGCCTACCAGCTTTCTCCCGCTTCATTTGAAGCCGCTAGAATTTAGGCGTATAGATACGTCCGAAACAGTGGCTCGTAAGACGTATATATACGACCGAAACAGTCAAAGGGTTAAAAAAATAAACTTACATAAAAGGGCGATTTTGGGGACCATTGCAACTCGAGGTACCACTGTATTAGTGGCCAACAAGTTGTTTTTAAATCAAACTATAATTGGGCTTATGGCTGTCCTACTTTCATCATTATTAATAAAAAATTATTTCTTATGAACCACACAAAAAAGTTACAGCAGTTGATTGTGTTTTTGATACTGATCTTAGTATAATACAGTAAGTCTTCACTTAATGTCATTTTGTTCAACGTCATTTCCATATAATGACGAGAAAAAAATAGATTGTCAGCCAAGGCCACTGTCTGTATGGAGTATGCATATTTGTTTTTGAACTGTGTGGTGGCAGGTGTTCCTTATAATTTTTGCTTTGCAAACATTTATTCCTTGATTTAACACTGTTGCAATGAGTACTAAAGGTGCACTGTGCACCCCTGATGTTTATCTCAATTAGCCTATGGTAAAATTGGTTTCGTTATACGTACAGTGGACCCCCGAGTTTCGTAAACCCCGGAAATCGTACATTTATGTAAGTATAATATTGTAAGTGCTTGTGGAAAAGTATTTTTGGGGGTCTGAAATAGACAACCTCTGACATTTTTTCCTTAAGGGGTAAATTGTCGGTAATGGCACTTGAGCAGACTTCAGGAGTGAAGTTTTTATGAAACTCGGGGGTCCACTGTATGTCATTTCGCTTAAAATCGCAGTTTCCAAGAACCTATCAACAACATTAAGTGAGGACTTACTGTACATATATAATTTGATAAATTGTAAGCTCAGAAGAAAGCTGCTAATTATGCAGTGCATTTTAGGCAAACTGATCATAAGGCTTATATACTAGTCAAATTTAGATCTAGCATAGGGTAAATGATTAATGGATTACAATCACAAGTACAACAGGACCTCTGTATCTGCTGAAGATACGTTCCAAGACTCACCATGGATAGTAGCAAACCCTATACAGCCTCTCCTCACTTAACGATGTAGTTCCGTTCCTAAGACCACGTCGATAAACAAATTCTTTGTTAAGGAGGAGCATACTATAATGGTAGTAGGTTTGTGCCAACTATCTTTGATATTGTTTAATGTCACCTTTGCACCATTTATGTATAACATTTCTGGTATATTTTTAAATGTTTATACAGTAGTGTACTGTATATTGTAATAAACAGAATAGGTCCTCTAATATACATTATTTAGGCATGTATACTGGTCAGAGAGCCGTCGTAAGTCCGAGACGTCGTAAACAAGTATGTACGTTGCTAATGAGGAGAGGCTGTATATAAGTCGTTTTCGTTTACATACATACCTATGATAAAGTTAAATTGATAAATAAGTCGAGAATTAGCTCTTTTTCACTGATGGGAAGCACTTCACTTCTCTCATGCTTTGAAGAACTATCATCACCACTACTTTCGTGCTTTGTGACCATTATTAAGCAAAATTAAGGCTTATGTTTGGGCCACAGAAACCATGGATAACTGAAACAGCAAAACTGGACCAACCCATGGATATGGGGGTCCTACTGTATATTGATTCAATTTTTGACCTTTTCATACCCTGAAATGCATATTCTATATGCCTTCATCTCTGAAAGTCTCACTATTTACCTATTAG
This sequence comes from Cherax destructor, assembly GCA_009830355.1. Taxonomy (NCBI): domain Eukaryota; kingdom Metazoa; phylum Arthropoda; class Malacostraca; order Decapoda; family Parastacidae; genus Cherax; species Cherax destructor. Next base: position 6,130 of record WNWK01044915.1, on the reverse strand, counting down.
CTGCTAATTTTCGCCTCCTTTTGTTTTCCAAACCTTTCTGCTTTTTTGTCCGGGGAACTGATTCCTCTGTGCCATGATTAAATGTTATTTTTTTTCATTATTCAAACCCCCCTTTTTTTTCAGATTTCTTCTCTGATTTTAAAAAGCTCAAGGACCCCATTGCTTTGACTTGTGATGGTGGTTTAGGCAAATTTTGAATTTAGTAGATTAAAATAATTTGTTTATATTGTTTTAGGTGGATGAAGTGGAGCCAGGCTGCATTCGGGGGGGACCCTCAGCGGCCATGAGGGGGGGGAAAAGGGCCAAAAACCTCACCCCACACCTCCACAGCCCATCAGACCTCAAGTAAGAATGGCTACAGTATATCCCCATGTTATTTATCCATGGAATATTTTTCGGTACATTATTTACATTTATTCAGAAATTTTTTTTTTTTTTGAGTTAAAGTGGTGTCCTGTAGTTTTTTTTGGGGTAGCTCACTCAGCTCACATTGAGTGTCCATGGTTTGACCCCTGGTACAGGGGGGAGACATTGGGCTTTTTCCCCTTTAAGACACCTGCTGTCCTGTTTACCTAGCATTTAGTGGGCCCCCTGGGTGTTAGCCAACTGGGTGGGTTAAAGTCTGTGCAATCACTGATTTTTAAAATTGGATTCAGACTGTCAGCTTTTTGCTTAAAAAAATTTCCCCTACTTTTTTTCCCTTTTTGAATTTACTTTTTTTGGGGCATCAGTACCAAAAAGAAAGCGTCCCCAGAAGACAATTTCAGGAGTTTTTTTTTTAAAAATTGAAACATTTGGAACCCTACTCTTGGAAGAAAAATGGTTAATGATATGGGGGTTTTATTTTTTTTCCCCAATATATTTTAGTTACCCGGGGTACAGTTTCCCCGGGGGAAAGTTGTGTTTTTTAAACTGCATTTAAACCCATAAATAAGACTGTATACAGTCAGATTTTATTTTTTTATTTTGATGATTTTTTAGAATTTTTTCTACTCCGGGGTCCCGGCCCCCGGTCAGGCTTTTTTTGGGGTTTTTTGGTCAACCATGCTTTTTTTTGGGGGGTGTCCACTGGCCCAATATCTATCACAGTGGTCTCCCGCCTTCCTTATGCAAAGGAACTATGTCTCAAGGTTTTTGGGGATTTCACCTAGATCTAAGCCCTTTCTCCGAAGGATACTGAGTGCTCATGCTAGTAGTATTTTTCACTTTTTTTTTTTAAATAAGGAATGCCACAAATCCATTTAAAATTTAAATTTCTTTTTAATAAAATGTTCTTTTTTTAGTTGCAGGTTCAGGGCCAATATAGGGGAAAAGGCAGATCACTTCCCCCGTTTTAAATAGAAAGGGGAAAATTTTTTTTGCCAACAAATTTTAAAAGACAACGACTTTGTTACCAAAGGGGCACCGTTTGGGGGGTGATGATTCAGTCATCGGTAAGTGTTACTGTTTTAATATTTTCTTAAGTGAAGGAATGAGAAATTTTAAAACTGGTAATAAGTTTGCCAGTACAGTAAACCCCCAATATAGCGGACTTATTAAAGTGGGTAAAATCCACTAGTTAAATTGTACTTTTTTAAATTTTCCCCCATTTTCAGTGTTTATTGTAATATCTGTAAGTTCTATGTATATTAGATATACAGTAGAGTAATTTAGTGCTCTTTTTTTTTCATTTTAATTTCTGATTTAATAATACTTGACAGTCCTCAATTAGTCCCTCATTTTAAGGGTTTACTGCACAGTACTTTGTCTTTGGCACTGTGGTGTATAATTTTTTGGGTGGACTTTATCAATTGCATTTTTTTTTTAAAGTTTTTTGACTCCCCGTAAAAAAATTTAAGCATCAAAATATTTTTTTTTAAATCAACTTTTTTTTTCACTTTGATTGGTAATACAGCAGTGGTACCCCCCAAAAAATTGGGGCCCCCCCGTAAACCCCCCCAGAAGGCTGTTTGTGTGCCCAACCAACAAATTTGTTCCCATAAGGGGAAAAAAGTAAATTAGATTAGTCCGTTTCAAACCCCCCAAAAAAAAATTTTTTAAAAAACCCTTTTAAAAAAAACTTACATAATTGTTCGAGTTGGGAGCTGTACGAAACTCAAAACCCCTGTATTCATTTTTTGGGGAAAAAATTTTTTTTCCATATTTTTTTCCCCTTTTTTTTAAAAAAACTGATACCCCCCAAATGGGAAAGTCTTTTAAAAAAGGGGGGAAAAGTTGGGTTAAAAAAAAAAATATAACACTAAAAAAGAAAAAAAAAAATGTTGCCTAATCTACAATGGACTATCCTAACATGATGAGAGCCATTCTTTTGGGGGGGGAAAAAAAAAAAATGATCAGTGCCAATTTTGGGGGAAAAATTTTAATGATTACTTTTTTTATTAGTGGAAAAGTTAGATGATCACTGCTGATTAGTGGAAAAAACAAGATCTTAGTATCACAGGGGGGGCCTGGGTCCTAATGTTGCTTTTCCAGATCAAAAAAAAGAATTAAAAAAAGGGAAAAAAAATGAAAAAAATAAATTTGAAAAAAAGTATATAGTAAGTGGTACCTCGAGTTACGAGCTTAATTTTTTTTGAACGTTTGAGGCCGATACCAAAAAATTTGTTCCATAAGGAATAATGTAAATTAGATTAATCTGTTTCAGCCCCCAAAAAAATTTTCACTTACAAAAGCACTTACAGAAATACACTTACATAATTGTTCGAGTTGGAGCTGCCGTAAGTCGAGGTACCACTGAAACCCATGATCAGATAAGAAACTGTACCAAAATATAGTACAGGAAAAGGGAAAAATGAAAGATTAGAGATAAGTTTGAAATGTATTAGTACAATATAATACAGTAACCCCCCCTCATAATTCTGGGTGTAACTTTCCTGAGAATCAACGCTTTATGAAAAAAATTGTTTATATAAAGGGAAAAGGGGCATAGGGAAAAAAAAGGGGGTACATTCCAGACACTTCCAAATTTGTCACACAAATTTTTTTAAACATTTTACTTTTCCCAAAAAATTGCTACACTATATCTTACCCATTCTGCTTTTTGATATGGAAGTGGGGGAGGGTTGATGATCAGTTCACTTTAAAATGCTTTTGGGGGATGAGAAACGTATGTTTTTGGGGGAAAAATAATATGAGGTAAGCTTTAACTCGTAAGGTCATCTGATAGCTGTATTCCGGGGGTGGAGGCTGCATATTTAAAAAAGATGTGTAAAGGGGGAGATGTTTTTCATTTTATGCGTTTCACTACCGATTTTTACCACAAATCAGGAATGTTTCTAAACACTAGCTTTTCCCAAATCTGGCTCCTGATGACCAGCGGGGGTTCTTTCCATTTCATCAAATGCCCCTTTGGGGTTTCCCCCCATCCCACAGGCTTTTCTTTTTCATCCCTGCTACAATATGTATTTGTTCCAATCTTAATAGACAGGTTTTTTTTCTTTTCCCAATGTACAGTAGACCTTTATATTAAAAGTAGTTACGTTCCTGAAAACACTGTTAGGTAAATCTGTGTTAGATAAATAAAGTTTTTAAAAGGGAAAAAAATAGGTTTTTTTCCCCGGGGAGCCCCAAAGCCAAACTTTTTTTTTTAGACCTCCAGTTTTTAAAAAAAAAAAAAGGGGGAATATGTAATTTAGTTCATTGTTGTGATGTATTATGCTGTTTTTACTGCTTAAGACGAAATGCAACAGAAATAATATTATTTCTTAATTAAAAGGGGGGTGGGTTTGTGGATGATTGTGAAGAGAGTGGGAGAGTTATGCTTTTTCCCTTTGGGCCCAAAGGGGGGGATGGAAGAGGTCTTGGATTGAAGTAGATGGTTGTTTTGGGGGATGCATAAATTTGTAATGGATATCCGTTTTATTTTACCCTGCAGTACATTATACAACTGAGGGGAAAAATCAGCTGCTTTTTGACACCTTTTTTAGGGTCCTTTCAGTAAAAAAATCCAATTTTTAAATGGGCAGTCAGTCAAACCCGAACCCCGTAAATCATTCAAGCCAGTCAGTCAGTAAATCATTTCCCCCCGTAAATCCCCCAAATCAGTCAGTCAGTTAAAATCACCCGGGGGCAGAAAAAACGGGGCAGGTCAGTTGGGCAATAAATCAGAAACCCCCTTAGCCAGTAAATCAGCCCAGTCAGTAAATCAGTCAGTCAAAACCCTCACAAAACTTGTATATTAACCCCATTTTTTTTTAAATTTCAAAAGTGACGTTTTATTACAGCCACAGGCTATTTTTTTGTCTAATACAAAGACCCCCAAGTTTTGAACCCCCCAAAACACAATTATGTGGCAAAAATTTTTAAATGTTTTGGGGGAAGGGGGTTTTTTTGGGGGGGGGAAATAGACTAACCTACTTTTACATTTTTCCCCCTTTTTGGGGGTAAATCTGCTCGGGAATGGGGGACTTGAGCAGACTTTGGAGGAAGTTTTAAACTGGGGGGCCACTGTACACTGGACCCCTGGGTTTCCCCCAATTTTTTCAGGGGAAAGGGTTCGACCATTAAACAACGAATTTGTTCCCATAAGGACGAATGTAAATTAGATTTTTTTTCCCCTTTTTTACCCCCAAAAATACACTTACAAAAGCACTTACAAAATGCACTTACATAATTGTTGGGGAAATTGGGGGCAGTATGAAAGGGGGGGCCATAAAGTGGCCCCTGGATTTCCCAAAATTCTTTCCAGAATGCTGCTCAAGTGCCATTACCGAACGAATTTACTTTCTTAAGAAATACAGGCCCCCCCATTTCAAAGGGTTTTACCCCGTAAACATCGTGTCGAAAATTTTTTCGACTTCGGAATCGAAACCGCCGGTTTCGTAACGACATTAGACCTGTCCGCCTGCCCGCGCCTGCGGGGGACGCGGGCCCCCCCAGTGAAGCGTTGTTTACTATTGAGAGAACATTATGCGCGCCCTTTTAAACATTCACACTACATTTGGTGTTTTTTTTGGGCTTTAGTGATTTTTACTGTGAAAAAGTCACCATGGGTCCAAAAAAGCTTTTCCCCCTGGCACCCCTTGGGGGGGATTCATGGAGGGGGGGTAGCATTCATGCAGGAGTGTAGCAGGAGAGGAAGTTTGCATTCATGCAGGGAGTGTAGCAGCCATGGGGAGTTTAGCAGGTATTTAGGGGGTAGATTTATGCAGGGGGGTTAGCATTCAGGGAGTTTAGCAGGAGCAGGGAGTTTACAGGATGAGGAGTGTAGCATTCATGCAGGGGGTTTAGCATTCATGCAGGGGGGGAGCATTTTGCAGGGATGAGCATTCATGCAGGGGGTGTAGCAGGATGCAGGGGAAACAGGCATGAGGGGGGGTAGCATTTTTGCAGGGAGTGTAGCATTTTGCAGGGAGTGTAGCATTATGCAGGGAGGAGAATGCAGGGAGTATAGCAGGCATGCAGGGGGGGAGCATTCATGCAGGGGAGGGGATTCATGGGGAGTGAGCATTTTTCCCCCGGGGGGTAGCATTCATAGGGGGGTGTGCATTATGCAGGGAGTGTAGCATTCGCAGGGAGTGTAGCAGGCATGCAGGGAGTGTAGCAGGCATGCAGGGGGTTTGCATTGATGCAGGGGGTTTAGCATTGATGCAGGGGGGTTTTGCAGGCATGCAGGGGGGGCTTTTTGCAGGGAGGTAAAAGAATGCAGGGAGTGGCAGACATGCAGGGAGGGCAGGCACAGGGGGGTGCAGGCATGCAGGAGTGGGGATTTTCTCAAAAGGCAAGAATTTTCCCCCCCAAAAAGTGTTTAATTTTGATGAAACATGTTTTGGGGGGAAAAAGCCCAAGAGGACCTTCATTACTTTATTACTCATCTTCCAGATGCCTGCAACCTTCAATAAAGGTAAGAAAAGGGATATATATATATTGTTTTTAATTATTTTATATTTAATATTTTTTTTGAACGGATTAATTGTTTTACTTTTTTTATGGGGGAAAAAAAGGTTCGAATTTTGAAAACTTCGTGTTAAGTCTAGCCCTGGGGAAAAAATTAATACGAACGGGGGGGACTGTAATGTCACGAGGTTTGTCTATTTCAAACCCCAAAAATACCTTTCAAAAACACTTACAAAATACACTTACAAAAAGTTCGAGTTTGGGGAACCGACAACTGAGAGACCACTGTATATCT
>WNWK01044914.1:0-14927 GCA_009830355.1 Cherax destructor | reverse complement strand
GGATTCAGTTTCTGCGGTTTCAGTTTTCCACAGTTTACCATGGCCCAAAAATAACCCTTAATTTTGCCTAATAATGGCCCCAAAGTGCAAAAGTAGTGATGATGACACCTCTTCTAAACCTAATTCTTGACTTATTGTACATAATTTGTCAATTAAACTTTATCATAGGTATGTATGTAAATGAAAAAAAGCATATACAGTGGACCCCCGAGTTTCGACCACCTCAAAACTCAAACAATTATGTAAGTGTAATATTGTAAGTGCTTTTGTAAGTGTATTTTTTGGGGTCTGAAACGGACTAACCTACTTTACATTATTCCTTATGAGAACAAATTCGTTCGGTAATGGCACTTGAACAACCTTCTGGAATGAATTATGGCCGAAACTCGGGGGTCCACTGTATAGGGTTCACTACTATCCACGGTTTCGAGTATCCATGGTAGGTCTTGGAATATATCCCCCGCGGATATGGGGGGGACTGCTGTACCTAAAATTTACTTAATTTTTTAATTTGATTTTCTTTCTCTGAGGGTCTAACACAGCATTAATAGGAGCTTATAATTAGATTCAAGTTACATCTTAATTCAGAACATTTAGAAAATATAATTGTCTAGTTTAACTGAGTGAGTGGTGCTACTAGCTGCTTAAATTACAATGCAAAATATGAGATAGTATATGCCTATCACAAACTCCAATGCCAGACAACACACCATATGTATATACGTCTTACGAGCCAATGTGTTTGACGTATTAAAACGCATAAATTCTAGTGGCTTCAAATCAAGCAGGAGAAAGCTGGTAGGCCCATGTGTGAGAGAATGGGTCTCCATGGTCAGTGTGCACCATATAAAAAAATCGGGCAGCCAGTGGTGCATTGTGGGAAGGCCATTTCAGTAGTCCTTCTTCAGCATGCCTAGCAGTAAGAATTATCTGACTCCTTGGTGCATATTTCTGGGTATTTAATGTTCAAGTCCTCCAATTCAGAGAAGGAATTATCTTGGTTTCTTGTGGAGGTGGCCATATTTGTTGTTGTTGTTGACAGGCGAATGTTGTGGTGGTAATGGCGCTGGGTGGCGGTGAGGGTTGTGTCCTGGCTGGCAGGAGAAGTTTTCTGTGTAGTATTGCTTCTCTCACCTGTGTTGCTGGGAGTCCTTGGTTAGTTACTGGACCTTCTCTTGCTGCCCTGTCCCCTGGCCATTGACAGTTGTGTCAGATGAAATGTAGATACTGGGTAGTGTGCAGATGTTGAAATTTTCCTTTTGCCTGGCAGTGGGGTAGATGGCGGTAACTCAAGTCTTCAGTAGGTTGTATAGCGTATTTTGGGTGATTTCTGCAGTTGAGTTATATCATTCTGGGTGTCTACGTATCTTAGTGTTATGTGGGTCCTTGCTAGGCCATCACAGCGTTGCTAGGAACCTCTGATGGACGTAAAATGCAGGAGCAACAAACTTGCTGCCGCCTCAAGGGAGGTTCCTTGATGCCGGTAAGATGGAGAGCAGGATAGCAGATGAACAAGGGGGTTTTAGGAAAGGTAGGGGGTGTGTAGACCAAGTGTTTACAGTGAAACATATAGGTGAATAGTATTTAGATAAGGGTAAAGAGATTTTTGTGGGATTTATGGATTTGGAAAAGATGTATGATAGGGTGGATAGGGGGGCAATGTGGCAGATGTTGCAGGTCTATGGAATAGGAGGTAGGTTACTGAAAGCAGTGAAGAGCTTTTATGAGGATAGTGAGGCTCAGGTTAGAGTGTGTAGGAGAGAGGGAGATTATTTTCCAGTAATAGTAGGCCTTAGACAAGGATGTGTGATGTCATCGTGGTTGTTCAATATATTTATAGATGGGGTTGTAAAAGAAGTGAATGCGAGGGTCTTGGCAAGAGGTGTGGGGTTGAAAAATAAAGACTCAAATACAAAGTGGGAGTTGTCACAGTTGCTTTTTGCTGAATATATGAGAGTATAGTTATACCAACACTCTTATATGGGTGTGAAGCATGTGTGATGAATGTTGCAACGAGGAGAAGGCTGGAGGCAGTGGAGATGTCATGTCTGAGGTCAATGTGTGGTGTGAATATAATGCAGAGAATTCAGAGTTTGGAAATTTGGAGGAGGTGTGGGATTACCAAAACTATTATCCAAAAGGCTGAGGAGGGGTTGTTGAGGTGGTTCGGACATGTAGAGAGAATGAAACGAAACAGAATGACTTCGAGAGTGATAAATCTGTAGTGGAGGGAAGGCGGGGTAGGGGTCGGCCTAGGAAAGGTTGGAGGGAGCGGGTAAAAGAGGTTTTGTGTGCAAGGGGCTTGGATTTCCAGCAAGCATGCGTGAGCGTATTTGATAGGAGTGAATGGAGACAAATGGTTTTTAATACTTGACGTGCTGTTGGAGTGTGAGCAAAGTAACATTTATGAAGGGACTCAGGGAAACCGGCAGGCCGGACTTGAGTCCTGGAGATGGGAAGTACAGTGTCTGCACTCTGAAGGAGGGGTGTTAATGTTGCAGTTTTATAACTGTAGTGTAAAGCACTCCTCTGGCAAGACAGTGATGGAGTGAATGATGATGAAAGTTTTTCTTTTTCGGGCCACCCTGCCTTGGTGGGAATTGGCCGATGTGTTAATAAAAAAATAAAAAATATTATAGAACAATTTGCAATAAACATTTTTTTTTTATTGTTGGTTTGTGTAAACAAGTTTTGTAAACAATATTATGATACTAATGTTTGTGCGATTATTGTGTTGCATACAACGAGTGTATAAATATACATTGCACCTTACTTTGGTCTCACAGGCCACACAAGTTACCTGAAAAAATAAAATAGTGAAAAAAACAAGAAACCTTTGAAAGGAAGTAAATGAAAGTTTACCGGTGAGCGGCATTCGCAGCTGTTGCCATACGCAGCTCATTTTTTGCCAACTTTATGTTTCTATATCTCGGTAAGTACTGATCACAAAATTTTTGAGGGACTTTAAAGAAATAGAAAAATAATCTTTACATTCTGATAAGAAAAAATAATTTTTGTTTTTTTTCGAATATTTTGAGACACCAGGAGACACTTCAGGATTTGGGGTTGCGACAGTCAAAGGGTTAATATACATAATATACACACTTATTATTGTGCCTACTATATTTACAGAACATTAAACTCCAATATCAACCCTCCACTCGAACTTCTCCTAGACAGCTTCAACAGAACACACAGGCATAACACGAGGCACAAAACGCTTTTTGACATTCTTCGTGTCTGTCTCACACTATGCAAAAATGCAGTGCACATAAAGGGCCCGAAAATCTGGAACTCTTTGCCTGAAACAGCAAGAGGTCCCCTGCCCACCAATTAATTCAGGACTATACTCAACATACCCACACTATGCTAAACCCTAACCAAATTCAAAGCAACTCTCCCAAATATTTTATTATCCCTTAACTATTAAGCCATCATTACAAACTTAAAAATGTATGTTTGTATCATAAATTGTACTACCTCATATTAATAATAGAGTGAAATATTGAATATTTGTATTCTACCAGTCTTCACCTGTCCAGACTTAAGTAGTCTATAAGTATTAGGCTAAGTCTGCCCGAAATGCCTTGGCACAATAGTGGATTTCTTTGTTACAATCAAATTATGAAATGTAAACATACATTGTAACATTAGCAAAGAAATAAAATTTTATCATTATTATATTATTTATTATTATTATTATTATTATCTAACAATATATGGGAGTTGAATGTAAGCTGAAACAAGAAAAGCAGGGATAGGATTGGATGAAAACAGCAAGTTTCAGGATTTGTTTATCATAAGATTTTGCTGTCAGGGTCACATTAAGGTAAGGAGGGGCTTTTTAGCAGTAGCTTTGAAGCAGTTGGCACATTGGGAACCTGTAGAATCTTTACGCATGCACACATGCACGCACGCATGCACGCTTGCTCTCTTGCTCTCTCTCACACACACTCTCACACTCTCTCACACTCTCTCTCACCTCACACTCTCTCACTCTCACACACTCTCTCACACACTCTCACACACTCTCTCACACACTCTCACACACACTCTCACACACACTCACACTCACATTCTCTCTCACACTCACACTCTCACACTCTCTCACACTCTCTCACACTCTCTCACACTCTCTCACACTCTCTCACACTCTCTCACACTCTCTCACACTCTCTCACACTCTCTCACACTCTCTCACACTCTCTCACACTCACTCACACTCTCACATGCTCACTCTCACTCACACTCTCACATGCTCACTCTCACTCACACTCTCACATTCACACTCACTCTCTCTATTTTTTTTTCAACACGTCCGCCATCTCCCACCGAGGCAGTGTGACCCAAAAATAAAGAAAATCTCCAAAAGAAAATACTTTCATCATCATTCAACACTTTTACCTCACTCACACATAATCACTGTCTTTGCAGAGGCGCTAAGATACGACAGTTCAGAAAATCCCTCCAAACCACCAATATCTCAAACCCCTCCTTTAAAGTGCAGGCCCCATTATAACTTTAATTAAAAATATGAAGGAAAAAGAATTTCCTTATTTTTTTGTGCAAATGGTACATTTCATTTATTTTTGTTTTGATGTATGGACTGTTCATCTCTGCCTCACCTCATGGTGTGAGTCTTGAAAAATAGCTTACACAACATTCTTAACTTTACAGTAATGTACTTGGACTCTGGCAGGTGGAATGACAATGACTGTGAACTTCGTTCTGCTTTTATATGTGAGAAAAAAGGTAGGTTGTTTACCTGTAGAAACAAGACAGTTGCATTTGGAAAGAGAGTTATATCTGAATGAAATGTAGATAAGTGAGATGCTAAAATGAAAGAAGAAAATTTTGGTTATTTTATGATGTGCACAGAAATGATTAACTAATAAAATAATATTATCAATTCATTGTCCAGATGTTTCCATATACAGTGGATCCCCTGTTTACGTTATTTATTTGTTCCAGAATTCTGTTCAAATGCCGTTACCAAAGAATTTGTTCCCATAAGGAATAATGTAAATTAGATTAGTCCTTTTAGACCCCCAAAAATACACTTACAAAAGCACTTACAAAAATACACTTACATAATTGTTCGAGTTTGGAGGTGAACGTAAACTGGGGTTCCACTGTATATTAAAAGATGTTTTCTTATTGTTTCAGGGACAAACTATGTGGGTCCTCAGCCACCTCCTCCACCTTCTGGTCAGTCTGCTGCTGTTGGTCACCATCACTCATTAGCATTTATTTCAAGTTTTGCTTAATTAACTTCACATTAAATATTCTTCTTTCAACAAACCGGCCATATCCCTCCAAGGATATTACATATTAGGTACACTATATAATATGTAAAATCCTTACCCTTGCCTGGCTTCTGGGAAGGTTTTTCACTTCTAAGAATAGGTTGATTCTTTTTGTTATTAGTGATTGGAGGGTTGAGCCTGTAACACTACATGTGCTTATTATTATAGTAATCAAGTTAAGTGTTAAACCTGAAAGGGTCATACATTGCTTCAAAAAATGGAATGCAAAAAAAAATCATGAATTCAGAGACAGCTCACTCACATATGTTCAAGAATTATCGAAGTATTTTATCCACAGTTGCACATCACAGGCCATTCTGGATAAATTTTCTCACTTTTGCCTGTTATAAATAACTCCTAATGATTCAAACCTGTCTAAATTCAACCATACCTTCTCCATGCACTGAATGATTCACATGGGTTTAGAACTTTACATAAAATGTATATTATCCAGCTCCATTTATATTTGAACTTTGTTGTTTGGTGACAGTGACATGTCCCGAGGGCTGGTCCTACTGGAACAATCACTGTTATTTCTTCTCTGATACCACTACTGACTGGAACTCTGCTCATGATGCTTGTAACAACTTGGGCAGTGAACTTGTCTCTATAACTAGTAAAGATGAAGATAACTACTTGGCTTGTAAGTACCTTTCCTCTCTCTTAAATGGTGAACTTGTAATACAAAAATCTTAGGATTATGTATTAATCGGTAAATAAATAAATACAAAATGGGAGTTGACACAGTTACTTTTTGTTGATGATACTGTGCTTTTGTGAGATTCTGAAGAGAAGTTGCAAAGGTAGTGGACGAGTTTGGGAGGGTGTTTAACCCTTAAACGGTCAGCACGTATATTTACGTTGGCACTGCTGTTGCTCCAAACGTAAATTTACGTTTTATTTTTCATTCCTTCAAAATTGGCGCAATAGGCCTGAGAGAATGGGTCTGCGCACTCAGTGTGCGCCGGGTTAAAAAAATCCTGGATGCCTGGGTACCACATGGTAGGACCAGTTACATTCAGCTCCATCTTGGGTCAACATCATGGCACATCCTCGTGATTCACTCACGCCTTGTCGTATTAACACTCTACTATTCTAAGAAAGTGATATACAACGTGAGATTAGTGGATTTGACACCGATGTGGCAACTAATAATCAAGGAATTAGTGAAAATATCAACGATAACCCAGATGACCCTCAGCCCATCACCTCTGGGGTGGCCACTGTGGCCACACCAGACCCTGGGCCAAGCACCTCTGGGGTAGCCAGTGTGGCCACACCAGTCCCTAGGCCAAGCACTTCTGGGGTGACCAGTGTGGCCACACAAGACCCTGGGCCAAGCACCTCTGGAGTGGCGAGTGTTTCCCATAGGCAACTACACAAGAGGAAACTATCATTTTCCCGGTGTTTTAGTGATAGTGAAAGTGATGATGAGATTGATTTTATGCCATTGCAGGATTCGTCTAGTGATAGTGATGTTCATTATTCACCTGTGAAGCGTACTTTTAGGCGTCATTGCCTACGTTCAGGCAGTGTGCCATATGCAGTCCCCAAGGGTCGTGGCAGGTCACGATCCAAAACCCCGGCCACTGATAGTGATAGTGATCATGAAGGTGAATTTGCGGGGGTGGAGGAAGAAGTGGTGGGTGGCACGGTGTCTGAACAGACAAACGACAGCCTGGCACCCCCTCAGCCATGTGCTGCCTCCACTCCTGTCCCCCCACCTGCTCCCCCACACCCCATGCAACAGGTCCACCCTGCACCATGTGACCGAGAGTGGAAGTGGACACAAAGTGTATTCGTGCCACAGCCTTTTGATTTTGATGTGAGTGGAAGTGGCATCCTGCCAGAATGTCCCATACAAATGAGTCTACAGAGTTACTTTTTCCAGTTATACTTTGACGAGCCTATAATGAACTTGATAGTGACCCAGACGAACAATTATTATCGCTATGTCATGGACAACACAGCAGAGGTTGGAGAATCGTCATGGCTGCACAGGTGGAAAGACACAACAGTGGCTGAAATGTATTTATTCCTTCCCACTGTCATGCTTATGCCACATACCTATAAGAACAATATACGTAACTACTGGTCCACAGACCACTTCATCAGTACTCCTGTCTTCCGTGACCTCCTTTCCTGCAACAGATTCATTCTGTTGCTACGAATGTTGCACTTCTCAGACAGGAATATGCCCAACAGAAATGACATTCTATACAAAATCCGGGAAGTGTTTATGTACCTGAAGCAGAAATTCAGTGCATACTTTTATCCTTTCAAGAACATTGTTGTCAACGAGTCCTTGATTCTATTCAAGGGACGCCTGTCATTCAAGCAATATATTCCGAGCAAATGTCATCGCTTTGGTATAAAACTTTTTGTTATGTGTAACTGTGAGACAGGTCTTGTGTTAGATGTCATTGTATACACCGGAAAAAAAACACTCGACGATACCAGGCAGATGTTGGGCATTTCTGGTGATGTTGTTCGCAGGATGATGGAACCATACTTTGGCAAGGGCCATACATTGTACACAGACAACTGGTATACAAGCCCTATGCTCACTGATTTCCTGCGTGTGAACAATACTGATATATGTGGAACAGTGAGAAGGAATAGAAAACATATGCCAAGCTTCAGTGGCAGTGTTGAAGGTGCAGTGCAAATGTTTCATGCCAATGACATCATGGCACTGACGTGGCATGACAAACGGAATGTGACATTTCTGTCAACCATCCACAGAAACGAAATGGTACAAACAGACAAAATGAGCCGGCTCACCAATGAACATATTGTCAAACCAGCTGTTGTCGTCGACTATACAAACAATATGCGACTAATTGACAAGTGTGACATGATGATAGGGTTTGTTGACTGTGTGCGTAGGAGTCGCAAGTGGTATATAAAACTGTTTTTCCACCTTGTAGACATTGCAGTGATCAATGCATTCAATATGTATGAAATAAAGACTGGAAAACGACAACATTTTGCGGAATTCTCCCTGAATATCGTAAAACAGATAGCAAAAAAGTTTGGTACCACACCTGTACCTGCCCCTCAACAGCAACTTGTTCCCCAACCACAACCACAGCCAGTGGGGGAAGTGCCAGCCCGAATCATCCCTAACTGTCACTACCTGGTACCTTTACCACCTATCCCAAAAAAGAAGCATTCCCAGAAGAAGTGTGTTGTGTGTGCTACCACCACAAAACGACCACAACAGCGGAAGGACACACGATTCATATGTCACCAGTGTGGGGTGGCACTCTGTATGAATCCATGCTTCATGGAGTATCATACAATTGTGGACTTCTAGAAACATAAGTGGGACATGTAAATACTTGTATATAGTTGTAAAATAGATGTAGAATTACACTAGTTAAAAATATTACATGTGAGTTTGTCAGTCCAGGTGTGCAAAATCACCTATCAGTGTGTACATGTGTGTTTGTGTCAGTATGATAATAATTTCGTATATAATATTGGTGTATAAACAACAATTAACATTGAAATCAAAAGATTTACTGTAAAATAGCTATCATATATAATAAAAACCAAGAATATTAAAAAAAAATGGAAGAAAATGGAAAATATGCAGATTTCCTGCAAGCGGCAGTGCTTCATGTTGCCGTCAGGTGATCGCCAAGTGCCAACTTCGCGGTGTCATATCTCGGTAAGTACTGACCCTAAAGTTTTTATTTTTATCCTATAACACTTAGAAAATTGTGCTCTTTATTTCTATTTTTTTTTTTTTTTTTTCAAAATATTTGGGGCAGTGGGCGAGGTAACGTATATATACGTTTGGACCGTTTAAGGGTTAAAGGAAAAAAGTTTAAAATAAACATAGATAAAAGTAAGGTGATGAGAGTGTCAAACGATCTAAGTAAAGAAAAAAATTGGATATGTTGGAGGGAGGGAGTATGAAAAAAGTGAATGTGTTCAGATATTTGGGAGTTGACTTGTCAGTGGATGGGTTTATGAAGGACAAAGTTAACCATAGAATTGATGAAAGAAAAAAAGTGAGTGGTGCATTGAGGTATATGTGGAGACAAAAAATGTTATCCATGGAGGCAAGGAGGGGAATGTAGGAGAGTACAGTGGACCCCCGAGTAACGAGCAAAATTCATTCCAAAAGCCTGCTCAAGTGCCATTACCGAACGAATTTACTCCCTTAAGAAATAATGTCAAGTAGGTTAGTCCATTTCAGACCCCCAAAAATACACTTACAAAAGCACTTACAATATTATACTTACATAATTGTACGATTTCCGGGGTGCTTGTTACTCGGTGGTCCACTGTATAGTGGTACCAACATTCTTATGTGGGTGTAAAGTATGGGTTGTTAATGCTGCAGCAAGAAGGAGCCTGGAGGCAGTGGAGATGTTATGTCTAAGGGCAATGTGTGGTGTGAATATTATGCAGAGAATTCGTAGTGTGGAAATTATGAGGTGTGCAGTTACTAAGAGGGGTTGTTGAGGTAGTTTGGTCATTTAGAGAGGATGGAGCAAACTAGGATGACTTGGAGGGTGTATAAATATTGGTATATAACAAACTAAATACAAAGCACACTGGGAGATACAGACAGTGTTAAATCATAGAGAATAATAACTGTTTTATTTTCTCTCTTTCCTTTCCATTGATACATTTACTAATGTGTTATACCTTCAATGATACATTCATTGATGTGATATACCTTCATTGATAGATTTAATAATGTGATATACCTTCATTGATACATTTACTGATGTGATATACCTTTATTGCTCTTTGTCAACACTCACTGCCTGGCTTCAACATCAGCTGTGCTATCTAGTGCATATGAACTTGCTTGGATAGGTCTACATGATGACAACAATGGTGCCAACTGGCACTGGGTGGATGGCACTCCCTTGGGCTACACCAACTGGTATTATACTGAACCCAACAATCAAGGTGGAATTGAGCACTGTGGAGAGGTATGATAGTTTTGTTTGTGAAGCCATATACAACTGTGCAGTCTCTTTTAAAATTCAACTTTAATTCCTTAAGAATTTCTCTTATTCTCATGAACATAAATTGAAAAAAAAAATTGAATGTGGGAAAAACTAAATCTCAAATATTTCATTATAAGAACATTTCTTGACTCGTAAATGTTCACGTGTTACCATAGTTATTATGTCCTATTCTTAATCTATTTTTCTTTATCTGTTAACCATTTCCTGCTAATAGCTCTCCTTTCCTTGTTGATTTATATGGCAGCTTAATAAAACTCAAGAATATGGGAACAAACCAAGAACTATACATCAGTATTTACCAAACTAATAAGGATCTCCAAACAACTGTATCATGTTGGCACGTTCAATGAAATAAGAGCTGATATGAAAAAAACTGGAATAAACTCTCAAATCATGTGTTCTCGGAAGTTGACCAAAACCAGACATACTGTCATAGCCAAACCCAATGAACCACATTTCCAGCCTGTAGAAACAGTCAATAAGTTAAGCAGTTTCTTCACTACCATAGAATCAAGTTTAACTAACAGAATTCCTTATACCAAGCTTCCTCTATCTGCCTCCAACTAATCCTACTGAGGTCACCTTGATTATAAATTCACCAAAATATGTCAGGAAATTTTGCATAAGTACCACTACTATTATTCAAAAGAACAGTTCATGTGCTCTCACCAACCATGTCAGTATTGTTCAACAAATCACAAGAAACGAACACTTTCCTGACAGTACTTAAGATAGCAGGTCGCTCCTGTCTGTCCCAGCTACTGGATCACTATGACAAGGTCCTGGATGCTATAGAGGATAAACAAAATACAGATGTAGTATACACAGACTTTGCAAAAGCTTTCGGCAAGTGTGACCATGGTGTAATAGCGCACAAAATGTGTGATAAAAGAATACATAACAGGAAAAGTTGGTAGATGGATCTATAACTTCCTGACAAATAGAACATAGAGAGTAATAATAAACAGATAAACAGAGTAAAGTCTGAGACAGCTACGGTGAAAAACTCTATTCCACAAAGCACTGTATGTACTTGCTCTCATTCTATTCCTCATCCTCATATCAGACATAGACATAGATGTAAGCCATAGCTCCTTGTCTTCCTTTGCGGATGACACTCGGATTGCCATGACAGTGACCTCCATTGAAGACACCGCAAAACTCCAAGCGGACATAAACCAAATCTTCAAATGGGCCACTCAAAACAATTTGAAGTTCAATGAAGAGAAATTTCAACTACTCATATATGGAAAACTTGAGGAAATTAAAATTGTATCAAGGTATACGACAAATTCTAACCATACAATAGAGCGAAAAAGAAATGTGAAGGACCAGGATAATGTCAGAGGATCTTGCCTTCAAAGACCACAACAATGTATCTACCGCATCTGCTAGGAAAATGATAGGATGGATAATGAGAACCTTTAAAACTAGGGATGCTAAGCCCATGATGATTCTCTTCAAATCGTTTGCTCTCTCTAGGCTGGAATACTGCTGTACAGTAACTGCCCCCTTCAAGGCAGGCGAAATTACTGACCTGGAGAGTGTACAAAGAACTTTCACGGCACATATAAGTATGATAAGGCACCTAAATTACTGAGAATGGTTGAAGGCCCTTGATCTACATTCCCTGGAATGCAAGCGAGAGAGATACATGATAATATTCTTAGAAAATTCCAGAGGGATTAGTACCAAACTTGCACAGGTAAATCACTCTCTATGAAAGCAGAAGACTCGGCAGGAGATGCAACATTTCCCCAATGAAAAGCAGGGGTGCCACGCGTACACTGAGAGACAATACAGTAAGTCTCCATGGCCCAAGACTGTTCAACTGCCTCCCAGCATACATAAGGGGGATTTACCAATAGACCCTGGCTGTCTTCAAGACGGCACTGGACAGGCACCTAAAGTCAGTACCTGACTAACCGGGCTGTGGTTCGTACGTCAGTTTGCGTGTGGCCACCAGTAACAGCCTGGTTGATCAGACCCTGATCCACCATGAGGCCTGTTCTCAGACCGAGCCATGGGGGAGTTGACCCCCGAAACCCTTTCCAGGTAAACTCCAGGTAAACCCCTCTCCCCAACAACCTAGCATTCACTTCTTTTACAGTTCCATCTATAAATATGTAAAACAACCATGGTGACATTACACATCCCTGTCTAAGACCTTCTTTTACTGGAAGTAATCTTCCTCTTTCCTATACACCCTAACCTGAGTATGTATATATATTCTTCTTCTTTCAACACGTCGGCCGTTTCCCACCGAAGCGGGGTGGCCCAAGAGGAAAAACGAAAGTTTCTCCTTTTACATTTAGTAATATATACAGGAGAAGGGGTTACTAGCCCCTTGCTCCCGGCATTTTAGTCGCCTCTTACGACACGCATGGCTTACGGAGGAAGAATTCTGTTCCACTTTCCCACGGAGATAAGAGGAAATAAGAACAAGAACTAGTAAGAAATTAGAAGAAAACCCAGAGGGGTGTGTATATATATGCTTGTACATGAATGTGTAGTGTGACCTAAGTGTAAGTAGAAGTAACAAGACATACCTGAAATCTTGCATGTTTATGAGACATAAAATAGACACCAGCAATCCTACCATCATGTAAAACAATTACAGGCTTTCATTTTACACTCACTTGGCAGGACGGTAGTACCTCCCTGGGCGGTTGCTGTCTACCAACCTACTACCTAGGAGAGTATATATATATAGGCTATTAATTAGCTATTGCCTTATTAGTCTTAAGATAGGCTTAAGTTTGCCCAAAATGCTCTGCATAAGCACATAAATGTCACCTATCTTTGTGCAAACATTGTATCATGCTGAAATAAAGATTATGATTATTATTATTATGATTATAAAGGTAATCATGTCACTTACAAGGTTGTGTTCTTCCTTCTAACAGAAAAGGTTTGACTACGGTAACCAGTGGAATGATATGTCATGTTCTCAACCCAACTATTACATATGTAAAATTACTGTCAGTAAGTACTTTATTGTTTAATCTCAGTTCTCTTGATATGACTATACATATATGGAGGGTGAGGGTGTTAAAAATATTCTACTGCTGGAAGTTATTTTTTTTTTTCAACAAGTCGACCATCTCCCACCAAGGCAGGGTGACCCAAAAAGAAAGAGAATCCCCAAAAAGAAAATACTTTCATCATCATTCAACACTTTCACCTCACTCATACATAATCACTGTCTTTGCAGAGGTGCTCAGATACGACAGTTTTGAAGTCCCTCCAAACTGCCAATATCCCAAACCCCTTCTTTAAAGTGCAGGCATTGTACTTCCCATTTCCAGGACTCAAGTCCAGCTAACCGGTTTCCCTGAATCCCTTCACTAAATATTACCCTGCTCACACTCCAACAGCTCATCAGGTCCCAAAAACCTTTCGTCTCCATTCACTCCTATCAAACACGCTCACACACGCTTGCTGGAAGTCCAAGCCCCTAACCCATAAAACCTCCTTTACCCCTTCCCTCCAACCTTTTTGAGAACGACCCCTACCTCGCCTTCCTTCCCCTACAGATTTATACGCTCCACAAGTCATTCTACTTTGATCCATTCTCTCTAAATGACCAAACCACCTCAATAACCCCTCGTTAGCCCTCTGACTAATACTTTTAGTAACTCCACATCTCCTCCCAGTTTCCACACTCCGAATTTTCTGCATAATATTTGCACCACATATTGCCCTTAGACAGGATATCTCCACTGCCTTCAACCGCCTCCTTGCTACAGCATTTACAACCCAAGCTTCACACCCATATAAGATTGTCGGTACCACTATACTTTCATACATTCCCTTCTTTGCCTCCATGGATAACGTTTTTTGACTCCACAGATACCTCAATGCACCACTCACCTTTTTTCCTTCATCAATTCTATGTTTAACCTCATCGTTCATAAACCCATCCGCTGACAAATGAACTCCCAAATATCTGAAAACATTCACTTCATCCATACTCCCTCTCTCCAATGTGATATCCAATTTTTCTTTATCTAAATAGTTTGATACCCTCATCACCTTACTCTTATCTATGTTCACTTTCAACTTTCTACCTTTACACACTCTCCCAAACTCGTCCACTAACCTTTGCAACTTTTCTTTAGAATCTCCCATAAGCACAGTATCATCAGCAAAAAGTAACTGTGTCAACTCCCATTTTGTACTTTATTCCCCATAATTTAATCCCACCTCTTTTCCCAACACCCTAGCATTTACTTCTATTATTGTATAAAATCTTTTCCCTTTCAGCAACATGTCCACAAACATGGGCATACAAGAATGGGAAGTGTTATTTTGCCAGTGACTTTGAGGTTACTTGGAACGAGGCGAGAGACAAGTGTAAAGAATCTAATACTGAGGCCGACCTCGTCAGTATCCACTCCGATGAAGAAAATGCTTTCTTCACTGGTAAATGTTGTTAATTTAAAAACTATTTTATGTTAGTCTATTTTGTTGGTTTGAAGCCTATCAACTGCACTTGCAATTCACCTGTATCCTAACCTTAAGACTGCTTTAATACTTAGGTACAGTGGTACCTCGAGTTACGATGGTCCCCAAAATCGCCCTTTTATGTAAGTTTATTTTTTTAAATGCTTTTGTAGGTATA
>WNWK01044913.1:0-14927 GCA_009830355.1 Cherax destructor | reverse complement strand
AACATAACAGGATGGAGAGATGGTAGCATAGCAACATAACATGATGGAGAGATGGTAGCATAGTAACATAACAGGATGGAGAGATGGTAGCATAGCAACATAACAGGATGGAGAGATGGTAGCATAGCAACATAACAGGATGGAGAGATGGTAGCATAGCAACATAACAGGATGGAGAGATGGTAGCATAGCAACATAACAGGATGGAAGATGGTAGCATAGCAACATAACAGGATGGAGAGATGGTAGCATAGCAACATAACAGGATGGAGATGGTAGCATAGTAACATAACAGGATGGAGAGATGGTAGCATAGCAACATAACAGGATGGAGAGATGGTAGCATAGCAACATAACAGGATGGAGAGATGGTAGCATAGCAACATAACAGGATGGAGAGATGGTAGCATAGCAACATAACAGGATGGAGAGATGGTAGCATAGCAACATAACAGGATGGAGAGATGGTAGCATAGCAACATAACAGGATGGAGAGATGGTAGCATAGTAACATAACAGGATGGAGAGATGGTAGCATAGCAACATAACAGGATGGAGAGATGGTAGCATAGCAACATAACAGGATGGAGAGATGGTAGCATAGTAACATAACAGGATGGAGAGATGGTAGCATAGCAACATAACAGGATGGAGAGATGGTAGCATAGCAACATAACAGGATGGAGAGATAGTAGCATAGTAACATAACAGGATGGAGAGATGGTATCATAGCAACATAACAGGATGGAGAGATGCTAGCATAGCAACATAACAGGATGGAGATATGGTAGCATAGCAACATAACAGGATGGAGAGATGGTAGCATAGCAACATAACAGGATGGAGAGATGGTAGCATAGCAACATAACAGGATGGAGAGATGGTAGCATAGCAACATAACAGGATGGAGAGATGGTAGCATAGCAACATAACAGGATGGAGAGATGGTAGCATAGCAACATAACAGGATGGAGAGATGGTAGCATAGCAACATAACAGGATGGAGAGATGGTAGCATAGCAACATAACAGGATGGAGAGATGGTAGCATAGCAACATAACAGGATGGAGAGATGGTAGCATAGCAACATAACAGGATGGAGAGATGGTAGTATAGCAACATAACAGGATGGAGAGATGGTAGCATAGCAACATAACAGGATGGAGAGATGGTAGCATAGCAACATAACAGGATGGAGAGATGGTAGCATAGCAACATAACAGGATGGAGAGATGGTAGCATAGCAACATAACAGGATGGAGAGATGGTAGCATAGCAACATAACAGGATGGAGAGATGGTAGCATAGCAACATAACAGGATGGAGAGATGGTAGCATAGCAACATAACAGGATGGATAGATGGTAGCATAGCAACATAACAGGATGGAGAGATGGTAGCATAGCAACATAACAGGATGGAGAGATGCTAGCATAGCAACATAACAGGATGGAGAGATGCTAGCATAGCAACATAACAGGATGGAGAGATGGTAGCATAGTAACATAACAGGATGGAGAGGTGGTAGCATAGCAACATAATAGGATGGAGAGATGGTAGCATAGCAACATAACAGGATGGAGAGATGGTAGCATAGCAACATAACAGGATGGAGAGATGGTAGCATAGCAACATAGCACGATTTTAAGTTGACAAAATAGCAGTATTGAATTATTAAAACTTTACAAGTCCTCATTTGAATATAGAAGAATTTCAAAATATTTATAATTATCCTTATAGTATTTGTATTCTTTGAGGAAGAACTACATTAGTAAGGAACTCGCTGCGCCCAGAGGAAAATAAGAAGTATTAGAGCTCGATTCTAGGAATTGGGTCACAGGTTCAATTCCTTAAATCAAGAGACCTTCACCAGCATCAAAGAACATGTCTTAGGAGTTACAAAATATAGAATGGCAAGAAGGTAGGATAGGAACATGATAGGAGAACATGACAAAAAGATAGCAATGTGTCAAGATTAAAAGAAGTAAAGAAGAGGGAAAGCCAGATGGCAAGTTACCATGATTCAGTAGACAGAGCAAAAGGCAGCGTCTTACGGTTGAGAAGACCAAAGTAACGACTTTCCTTCCTTATTATTAATTGATCGTTAAAGCGCCTTGTGGGTGAGACTAATATATATTCATAAATATTGAATACACATTTGATGAACCATTTAAATTCATAAGTTTACACAAAAGCGGCCATGATGCTTCAGCCAAGCCAGCTTGACCTCGGGGTCACTCAAGGAATGCTTCAGCAAAGCCAGCTTGACCTCGGGGTCACTCAAGGAAGCGAAGCAGAGGTTTATGCAACAAGGGCGTATATCAACAATCTGCCTGAGAACAATGCAGTGGTAAAATTAGATTTCAAAAATGTATTTAATCTCCTGAAAAAAGACGTGGTATTAACAGATGTACAAGAATATTCCCCTGGTCTCTTGCTTGTGTTTCAGCTGGATACAGCCAGGGTGTCAGACAAGGGAATCCTCTCGCCACATTTCTCATTGTGTTTAACAGTTAGGAAATCACTGTCAGGCTGACCAGTGAACTATATATTTGGTTAAATGATGATGGCTATTGCCATCATCATATAAATTTACATTGCTTATGTTTTCATTAATATCTATAATGAAAATTTCATGTTGTGTATGATGTAACAACTACACCTCTAATTGTGTTCGATGATGGAGAGTTTTGATTGGCTGCCAGTACTTGCAAACAACCTGCTCGATTGTTACGATCGTATCAGGCGCAACCTGGTACCCAACTGATGATCTCTCAGGAGTTTTTTTTTTTTTTTTTTTTTATTTAAAAGACATATTTCATCATACATAGTAATAATACAATAAAAAAAATCATAACCAAAAGTAACAAGTACTCCCAGAAGGATATAACACGTAACAGTACATTAGTTACCTACACTAACTGACATTACGTATACAGTAAATTTTAACATACATTCTCTATAATTGAAAACTTGACTACAAAACAATAACCATACAAGGTTCATACACCGTAAACCTTAAATAACATCTCACACCCAAAAGGCTCAAAACAAACAGTGGGATGTAAACAAACCCCACTTACCATAATGACAAAAACAAAAATTAATTATATTTATGAAACATAGAAAACTTTACACTGCAAACCCAACACCTTTTTTTTTTTTTATAAAAATAATAAATATGTACAATCATACATTACACAACCCAACAACAAGAGATAATAAAACAAGTCCCATGATACATTAACTCATAGCATAAGGAAGAATATATATAATCCTTGAATAAAAGCAGGACTTATCACGATAATAACAACAGATCACTCGATCAAACAAACCCCAAAACCCAACACAATTATTATAATCAAAAGAAGCGCTAACCAAAATCCACACAAATTAACCATTACATCTCCATGGTACAACTAAAGATACCATCTATGACATGTGTCAGCTCACCCTGACACATGTCCCTCCCCCTTCCCCATAGACACAATTAAATAATTGCAAGACGTCAAAAGAACCCCACTCGCTCATCACAAAAATATATGTCCATACTATACCTGCTAACTCATAGCAACACCCAACGAAAGACACAATATAAAGCAATATATCTGTACAAAAAAAATAAAAAATATGCCTAACACAGTATCAAAATGTTGCACACAAGCTCCTATAAGTTATTCATCGATTTATTTTTCATTATGCTTACTCAGACATGACACAAAATAAACATTGTCATTTCATAAGATGTCTCACAATATGCTTTTAACAGAAAGACTTAAAATCCAAAGGTTCAGCTCCCTAAACCTGGACACTAAACATCCTAAAAAAAACACGAGTTATTATTGATACAGGACCATGAACCATCCTGATATAATTAATTACATAATGAACACACTGTTAACCATGTGAAAACTTTTTTTTTTTTCTTTTTTATAAACACCATTATAAAATACATACTGAAACCCTTGAAAACAAGGGTAAAACACAATGTAACTTAGTAACACCCCACAGGGTACATAATATACCTATTTCACTCTGAATAATAACAAAAACTACAATATCAATAATGATAAGGAAAATATCCCACAAACTGTTATATTTACAATCTTGATGCATAACATTATCTTGAAAGTTACCATGAATACAAAGCAATAGCACCTCACAGGCATCACTCACAAGGCCTCACAGGACCTGACAAGCGTGCACTATCCACTCATAACTCCTAGCCATCCTGCTAGCTCAAAACTTGCAATAGCAACATCCTATCTCAAGTGCTGTGCTATACATAGGACAAAAAATAAACCCGAAAGAAAACCAAAAGGCTGCAAACAGGGAAAGCCACCTCCCAATGACCCCCCCCGTCCTCAGTCTCCCAGAGTTCACACAAAACGTGACACACAACTCCATGCATCCCTTCTCCCCTGCCAGTCCAAAGTCAGGTTACACATTCCCAAAATGAGTCATCCACCGTCAACCCCCCCTCCCCCCACAACACAACTTACACTTTCCCACTCTACATTCATGCCTAAATGCAACCAAGACAAACACTCCCTCAACCTCACCCCATCCTACGTAAATAACCCCTTTCATCGTAGCACACTCCCCACCCCCAATAAACCCCCACCGTAAGTTCCTATAACCATCAGTAAAAACCTAGCCCACCCCTCCCCATATAATAACCTGTTCCTACATTTCGTTCTATACATAGCTGCAGCAATAACCCTTATCCGAACACCCCAAAGCCCAAGATACAGTCACAAAATCCACTGCCAAATACATGAGCCCCCTCTAACACATCGCTCCACCCCCTATATCTAAACACATAAACCTCAATGTATTAATCCCCCCCCCCCATTTCTCTTACTACTCCCCCCACCCAATACCGGACGTCCTCTAGGTGATCACAAAAATATAACCCATGATACGTTGTGTCCTCTCCTCCACACCTAACACACCGGGCATCCCCTGCTAACCCCATTTTGAACAAAACTGCCTTGGAAGCAAGTACCCCATGCAAAAACCTAAACATGACCTCCCTTGACCTCGCCTTCAACCACATACCCTGCAACCCACTCCATATCCCTTTCCAATTATACACTGGAAGCACCACTTCCCCCTCATAAACCTCCCTTCCTCCCCCGACTCTCCCTAATACACTAGCCATGACTCCCTAATACACTAGCCATAACGTTCACTGGATTCCTCACACTCAAAAGCCTGCACAACATATTCCCATACTAGGTCCAACTCCTTCCCCCTCCACCATTTCTTCAATACCCCCATTACCCCACCCACTCGTTTCCCCTGTACCCCTCCCCTCTCCAGAAAGCAGGACTTCACATACACACTCATATCACGCATCTCCAAATTAATTAACCCCATACCCCCCAAACCCACCCTTTACATTACAACTTTCTTTCGCAACCAATGCCTACCATACCCTATACATACCTGAAGACCCTTCGTATCAACTCCGCAACATCGCCTTTCAGAATTGGGTAAATCCTCGCTACATGCCATATCTTACTATAAACCAAAACATTCACCACAATCACACGCTGCAACATAGTTAACCCCCCCCGGCCTCCACCCATTCATCTGTTGTATTGCCCTAGTCATTACACCTCCCACAGTAACACGTCTCGCTTCACCCAAATCATTCATAAAAATGTTACCACATATCTTTAATCTATCGGCAACTGACCACCCACACCTCAACCCCAACTCTCCACCCACCCACGTCCCTACTTCCAATAGGCGAGACTTGGCCCTATTAATCCTCATACCTGTCGCTCTCCCAAAAATCCTCACGATCGTCCCTACAGCCTCCAAACTCCTCTCCCTCCTCACCAGCACCGTAGTATCATCCACGTAACCAATAATACCCCCATCACCACTTAAACTCCCACATCCCCCTCCCACTTATGTCTTAACTAATCTATACAATGGGTCCTGCAGACATGCAAAAAGCATTTGCGACAGGGGACAACCCTGCCGCAACCCCTTCCATATACACATTTCTCCACCCACCAACCCATTAACTTGTACTCTCACTCATGCTTACCTATATAATGTCTCAGCCCAGCCTACAATTTATTCCCCAAAACCCTGCCTCCTCATAATCCTCCACAGCATTTCCCTATCTACACTATCATATGCTGCCTCCTAATCCTTTCATGCCCCCTTGCCATACACCTACCAGGTATACCATACTGCCCTTCCTCTACCACTCCTCCAACCACCCTCTTAATCCTATTCCCCAATACTTTTGCAAATATCTTATAATCAGCGCACATTAACGATAATCCTCTATAATTCTTGATTCTATCTCTCTCCCCTCCCTTGCCCACCAAAACCACCACCCCAGTATGCTGTGTCAACCCCATCCTCCCATTCTCCTTCATACCATTAAGAACCCTAACCAAACACTCCTTTAGGATACCCCAATGAGTTACATAAAAGTCATTAGGGATCCCATCCATCCCTGGCGCCTTTCGTTTACTCAAACCACTCACAGCTCCCCAAACCTCGTCCTCACTAATCACCCCCCCCCCATTTGCTCCCTATCCTCATCTCCCAATTTCTGCACAATTCCCTCTACCACAAACTCACCCTCCTGTCCCCACATTCCCCCGCCCTCAAGTATCTCTGAAACCACAATGTTAAATATAAACTTATAGCCTCAGTCGACCTCATTACCTGCCCCAATGCATACCCCTCTACGTCATTCTCCACCACCATCCTCGATACCATCATTCCCTCCCTCCGTTTCCTACAATTTCGCAACACACATACTGGTGGCCTATCACCCCATAGAGCCTCCTCAAGCCCACCACATAATTGAATTGCATCAAAACGCTCATTTTGCAGGACACGTAACCTATCCTTAAGTTCCTCCATCTCAACCATATAAATTAGACACATATGCAACATTTGGGTATCTTTATTGAGGAAACGTTTCGCCACACAGTGGCTTCCTCAGTCCAATACAAAGTAGAAAGGTGTAAGGAGAGTAGGAGTTGAGGTAATCTGATTACCTCAACTCCTACTCTCCTTACACCTTTCTACTTTGTATTGGACTGATGAAGCCACTGTGTGGCGAAACGTTTCCTCAATAAAGATACCCAAATGTTGCATATGTGTCTAATTTATAACTTGTCGGTTCTCTGAACCATTCATCTACATCTCAACCATATTTCGGCCAGACCTACCCTCACAACAAAGCCCCAGCTGTCCCTCCAAATACTTCACCAGACCATACCTCCACTGCGCTTCCTCCCTTCCCCTTACCCTATAGAATTTTCTGATAGCCGGCTTAGCCACCCATTCCCACCATCCCACCACATCTTCCACCGCTTTCCCTTGCCCCCACATACACTCCCACCACTTCTCAAAGCATTCCCTACCCTTCGCCCCATCCAAAAGCCGCATATTTAATTTCCAATGACCCGAATACCACCGTACCATCCCCTCCCATGCCAGTTCCACCACAACACCTCTGTGGTCAGAAAACAACACATCCACACACCTCACCTCCCCTACATCCACTGCCCTAGACACGTAAATTCTATGAAGGCGAGCAGCGTAGCCTCTTCTAATAAATGTGTGGTCCACCTTCCAACCACATCCCACCATATCTACAACCCCAGCACTCCCCAAAACGTCCCTCAACACACCCAATTCACATCCCGCCCCTCTCGGCTCCACATCCTTCTTCCTAATAATACTGTTCCAATCACCTCCTATCACCACTACCGCTGCCATACCTCCCAAGAAAAAAAACCAACTGATCCCTAACATAATCCTCCTTGATCCTCCTACTGCTCCCAGCTGGCAAATATACACCCACAAACGTCACCCTCACACCTCCCCAGTCCCCATCGACCTTCACCACCCTCCCCTCCTCCCATGCCAAAAGCTGAAAGGGGCTATTTTCGTTCACTACTACTGCTACCCACCCTTGAACTTACCCAAACAACCTGCATACACTCTATACCCAGGCAACAAAAGGTCTCTTCCATACTTATAGTTATGTTCCTGCAAAAACGCCACATCAATCGCCAAACGTCTTAGAGTCCCCACTACCCACGATCTTCTCACTTCATCCTTCAGCCCATTAACATTTAGCGTGAGGCACCTGAAAATGCTAGAGGTGGCTTTTCCTTAGACTTCCATCCCTGCTCGATGCCTGTTTTCCAGTCCCAAGACCTTTAACCAGGGACTTCTTACCCCTCGCCCCACTCACACCATCTACAATCTTGGATGCCTTATAAGACACCTCAACCCATACCTTTTTACAGGTCCCTTGACCAGGAGGCAGGACGTCATCCTCCTCACTCCCCATCGACCTCTTGTGAGAATCACTACTAGCCTCCATTTCCAACCCTTCATCCTCCTGATGCACTGACACTTCCATCTCTTGCACATTCAAGTGTAAAGCCTCCAGACCATCTTCCCCCAGTGTACCCACTTCACCCAATAACCCACCACCAGGGCTCACAGAACCCTCAAGCACCTCCCCTTGGTACTGTCCAACAGTCCCTGCGGTACCTCAGGCAAAACTACCTCCAAACCCACATCCAATGTCAATTCCTCTTGCACAAGACGTTCCTCACTCACTTCCACACCCTGTGACTGTACCGGCAGGGTCGCACACACGTCCACTGTTCCCTGTACTATGTCACTCCAATTTCCCACTGATGCCACAACATCACTGTCCCTCCTCGCTTCCTCAGGCACACCCTGGTCCATCTCAGGGTGCCTTCCGATTGGTCATCGTCCCTGTCGCCTCTCACACTCAGCCGCAATATGCTCATAAGAGTCACAAAGTCTACAAGTACGCCTTTGCCCAGCATAAGTCACATAAACCTGTGACCTAAACTCTTCCAACACCACATAGGACGGAATAGGCTTCTGTAAAGTCATTTTCAAGTTGAAAGACCCTTCTGTGACTCCTGCATAAAAACCATCTGTCCACCTTCCCATAGCTGCATAATGTATCATACCATACACTGAAAATGCAGCTCTCACGTCCTGCTCCATCGCTTCGAATGGCAAATTCCTAATTTTGATCCATGTGTAACATCTGGAGACATCCTTGAGCTTTACCTCCACTGCAGCAGTTACAGGAAGGCAAACTTCTTCATACTTTTCCACAAGTTTGTCGTATACAGCCGCCGTGGTAAGCTTGATGAATATCCTTGCACTCCCATTCAATGCAATGCCATAAATGTCTCCATGTTCAACTCCATACACGTCTCTGATGATAGCTGGCAGCAAAACTCTGGCATTGGTAGGGTAAATGGCTCCTTTTACCAATTCAACACAGACAGTGTTAATACGACGACGATACAATTCCACCATTTTGCTGCTTGAAGAAAACTGTGTCACTCCACAAGTTCCCACCAGAGGCCACTGGTCGTTGGATGCGCCAAGTGCAAACTCAGGAACAACTGCTCAAGACAACCTCCAGGCCCGAGAGCGAAGAGGTGAATTCTCTCTCAGGAGTAAGCTTTAACAAGTCACGTGACATACCTGCTGTCGCTGCTGGGCTTGCCTCACCCTCCCTCTATCGCTGCTTCTCTGATCGGTCTTCTCGTGTGATTTAGACTGTTTTCGTAGAGTATGTCTCCGTTGGTGAGCCGGGGCATACATCTCGTAACTCTTTGGAGCTCTGTTTGCAGAGCATTATTTAAACTTAGTGATATTTAACGTTTTTAGAGGTTGTGTCGTGGAGAGACTCTACATATCTGCTCCCGAGTTAAACTCTAGACCTACATTTGTTCTGACGTCTACACACTGTCGTAGTTGGGAATTTAATAGTACTGAACTTAGTTTCAATATTAAGGAGTTTTATGAGTTTTGTGGAGGATCTGTTTGGGGTCCACAGTTAGAGTCGTTTTTGGTCTCTTTGATTCCTTGCTTGATACTGTGCTGTTCACTGCTGCTTCGATCATTATTGCTGTTGGGCGAATGAGTCGTAATATTGTTCAAGTAAGCTGCTTGATTGCCTTGTTGGATGAGTTGTTACATTAGTTAGGAACTTATTGTCAGTCACAGCCTAAGTCTAAGTCGAGTCAAGTCTTACGGAGTCATAAAGAGTATTATTGAGCACATGCACAAACACATATGCTTATTTAAGTACCAGACGGTACTTAAGAGTAGTACAGTTATTAAATATTTCTTGCCACTGTACGATTATATGTACAAGATAACTACATATAAGAATAACAAATTATATTCCGAGAGTAGCGTATGTGCTTATCTCCTTAATTATACGAAATATATTAACTGCAATTATTACTACTGCAACACATTTGCTATTAAAGGTATAAACTTATTTAGTTGGTTTATATTTACAGTTGCAATCGTAAAAGCACTTCTGAAAAGTCTCTTAAAAGATAATTGACTAAAATTTTTCTGACACTGTTACAAAACCAGAAACAGACTACATCTATGTGGAGGTCTATTCTTTATAGATCTCGCATTTTGTAACAGTGGGGAACTGCCGGCATTTTCATCAAAGATTGCCTAGTTTGACTTACTAGTAACACTAGTCAGACACGGAGTAATTTTTGATATGAGGAGTTAAAGTACGGTCTTGAACAACACGGACGTGTCCACTAGGAACTTACAAACACGTCTGAAAGTTGCAACTCCATCGGGCCGGACATCATAGCCTGGAAAACTGGAGAACTCATAGCCAGAATCAACTTGTGAACCTGCGTTCTTCTGATGTCCATAAAGACGTGAGTGACATCAGAGAGAAGCCCAAAAGACATGAGAGAAGGAATACTCTCCCGTCAGTGTATCACTGGTGGCTCTTTCAAAACATCAGATGTCACAGTCAAAGCTTGTGGCATAAGCTGACTACTGGTAACAAGTCTCTTTGAGTGAAGTGAGACATCATTAACAAGTTGATAATTGAGAGACTTGGACAACTAGACACAAGGCTGCGTGTTGCTCAAGAGACTGATTTACCATTTTACTAATGATGCCTTAATTCTCTCTCAGGAGGAACTCTTGTGACCAGAAGTCACCTTTCGCATTAAGCTTTGACTAGAAAGTTTGTAGTTTTGAAACAGTCACAAGAGTGACTGGCAGTATAGGCTGACTACAAACAGGAAGAATATTTATTTTTCGTGTCCTCTGGACTTTTCTGTTGTCACTCGTCTTTTCGAATAAAATAATGCAGGTTAAAAAGTTTAATCTGGAAATGAGTTCTCTGGTGTTGGAGGGTATGATGCAAGGTCCAATGGCCACTATGGAAGTCATTTTAGCCTGTGAAACTTACGTGATGTTCCATTTGCTCTCCGTCTACCTTTAAAAGGAGACACCTTAGATACGTGTTCCTAAGATTATCCTTGAACAAAGCTTTTAGCCGTTGAGTGTACCGATGTGAGAGTCAGGTGGAGGATGTTGTGGAGGATGGATGTGAGAGGGTCCTATAGGGGATGGGCAAGTAGTTTGTAGGATAACGATGAAGGTTAAAGAAAATTAAGTACCTGAATTGATTACTAAACTTGACGCATGTCTGAATCATCTACAAATACTTGAATTGTATTGTTAAGGCCACTAGATGGCGAAACGTCTACAAATATAGATACACATTA
Source organism: Cherax destructor (assembly GCA_009830355.1). Classification (NCBI taxonomy): domain Eukaryota; kingdom Metazoa; phylum Arthropoda; class Malacostraca; order Decapoda; family Parastacidae; genus Cherax; species Cherax destructor. Next base: position 3,316 of record WNWK01044913.1, on the reverse strand, counting down.
TTATTATTATAATAAAAAGAAGCGCTAAACCACAGGGGTATATATAGATACACAGATTTTAGAAATATGTCTCAGTTTTCATTTTGTTGTTAATTTATACAGTAGTCAATGCGTGGAATAATCTGCCAAGCAGCTGATGAGCTGAAGAGATTGCCTAGAAGAGTTCCCTGATTCTTCAACCTTCGGTAGCTTCAAATTTAGATAAGAAACATACGCGAGAAAAAGGGGGCTGGATTTGAGGGACTTGCACATGGGTTATCAAAGCTTATTCCTTTCGGTAGTAATGAAAATATTTTTGAGAAAAATTTTTGGTTAGTGGGTTGAGAAAGACTTGCCAATAAGCCTCCTGCAGTGTTCTGTTCTTATTTTTAAACATTGAGAAGCTTTAATAATCCATTCCCTCTCACTCTTGTATTTATCCATCATAAATTTGAAGCTACAGTTTCAGCTTCAATAACCTACTAGGCCTATTAGAACCTACAAGACAAGAAAATTCGCTGACCTAATCTTCACTAACAACGACGATCTGATACGTGATATAACCATATCAAAGACAATACACTCAGATCACAACATAGAGGTACAGACATTTATGCACAACTCACACAAAATGTGATGAGTTTTGAGGGTGCCTTCACAAAATTCAACTTCATGGGAACAAGTCAACCATGTCTGGGAAGATATCCTAAACACGGATCCAAAACCGTTGCCTAGAAAAATTAACTGGTTGCCTAGAAAAAATTAACTGGTTCTTGAGATCTGCTCAACGCACATTCTATTAAGAAAGATAATATGTAAACTAGAAAGAGAGAGACGCTCCCTATACAGGTGAAGGCAAAAAATCACAGCTGCTGAGAGGGCCAATATATCTAATACGAAGGGAAGCACTGGTCAGAGAAACAGCAAATATCGAACTTAAGCTTAAGGAATCGTACACGAGACAAGAATCTCAGGAAAAATAAAAGCCATAAAGGAAATTAAACAAAAATACTTCTATGCCAAATCTAAGGGTAAAACAACATCCAGTATTAGCCTTTGCTTAGGCGAGATGGACCACACAGATGAGAGCAAAGAAATGAGTAAGATACTAAAGTCCCAATACTACTCAGTTTTCAGTGAGCCATACACCAAACTATGGGTAGACAATTTAAATGATTTCTTATGACTGAGACCCAAAATTTGGTCATCTCAAAATCTAGGATATTATCCCAACATCACAAGACTTTGAAAATGCAATAAATGACATGCCCATGTCAGGGAAACGTCTTCCGCCTGATCAAAGTAAATAAAAAAAAAATAAAGACTCTTAGGATTAATGATTAAGATGAATTTTCCTGAGTTTTAATAAAATTAAATTATAAAAGAATTGGCCGTTGTGGTTCTGGTAAGATGTTATGTCAGGAATAAGTAAGGCCCAGAATAGGTTGAAGAAATGGTGTAGGTTATCCTGGGTGGTGGTAATCCTCCGATGTTCTGGAAACTCCTGCCGCACTGTGGTTTAGTGTTCTTTGATTATAATAATAATAATCTGGAAACTCCTGATACCACTTAGTTGTAGCACCACACTTTAGATATGCAAGGTGAGGAGTAGTCTTAATATCCTCTAAGTCGAATAATCAGGAAACTTTGAAAGAGGAATAGTTGTAATATCCCACACGTTCAGAAGACCGTGATCTTGCTCCATTCCTAGTGTCTACCCTGAGGACTACGTCAGCAGCAGAGCTGATAACAAAAATAAATATATTGGTTACCAAAAGTTGAGTAACATTTAAGACAGAAAAAGGTGGTATACAATGTCAAAGTCACTACTGGTAACCAAGAAACAAAAAAAAAAAAAAAAAAAAAACAATAATACTCCTGATCAGGAGAAGAATGGAGGTGAAGTGACTCTCCAAACTTCAACCCACACCAGGAGTTGAAATTAAAAAAAATCAGACAGCCAGGAACTGAGTTTTGCCCCAGGCCGCTAGATGGAAGTGCGGGCAGTAATATACTAATGGTTCCTGGCTGTCTGAACAACTCTAACCCCACTTATTTTTCAGTGGCAGTTTTTCATCAACAAAATGGCGCAGGCCAGTAGAAGGAGAGTAAATACTGTCTGTCTGGAATTGACTCATGAGTCGTTTACAGGTACATCCATGCATACCTTCCGGCAATCAAAAGAGACACTTATGGTATAGCACATGAGGACCTGTGGAGTTGATTTAAATGGTGTGGCGAAGATCTTCATCAAGTTTTACTCAACCAGCGTTTTTGAGCAGATAGTTGCACGACACCAGGACGTCAGCAGGACCATGACCCCAGCCGTGACAGTCAAATTGCATGATGTCTCAAGGTATTACACTTGGGTTAAGATTTGAAATGTACCCTTTGAGGTGGATGAAGAAGACTTACATACAGCATTTGAACGTTACAGAACTGTACATATGGCCACAATCGGGAGGTGGACAGAGGGCCTGTATGCGGGGCTGCCGGAAGGTTCTTACACGTTAAAAATGATGCTAAGGCATCCGGGGGATTCCCCAACTTTAGAAGCTGCCACTGTGGATGGAGGGGTGACGTTGGAAGTGGTCACTGGAGACTTGGGGCATCCATAGCATCATGTTGGGCGATTTGCTGGACGCCCAGGATGCAGGGACTGTGTCGCATATGGCTATCGCTCTCGGCTGGGGCGTTGGGGCCGAGTCTGTGGAGCATGAAGCTATAGTCACTGGTGCCAACACAGACATGAGAGTACATAGATTGAGGTGGACATCCACCGGATCTGTCCTCATGAGGAGTTAATGCAGGTTGAGGGAGAGTCGAGGAAAAGGGAGGCTGACCTTTTAGACCCCGACGATGTGTTTACCCCCTGGGAAGTGCTCAGGGAAAAGACATGGGCAGATGTCACAATTAAGGGCCAGGGTGGCCCTAAGACAGAGAGAGGCTGAAAAGTCTGGCCAAGGGGATGGGGGTGTCAGGTGGCCAGAGAAAACAGGGGGAGAAGAAAGTTTTGGTTCCCAAGAGAAAACCACCATTGGCCCTTTTAAGTGTGTAACCCTTAATGTAATGGCTAAGAACGCTCAGAAAGCGTGAATGTGTGCGAGGTTTATTAGTGTGTCATGGTGTGGATGTGATGTTCCTCCAGGAACATAATAGTAGGCCTGGTAGTGAGTTTGAAATTGCTGGATATGTGGTGTATATGGCACAATCGATGAGGCTGAAAGGTGGTGTGGCAGCCTTGATCAGCGAGAATAGCCTGTTTGTTGTGCAGCTTTGTGAGGACGGGGAGGGAAGGGTGGTGAAGGTGGAGGGGAAGTGGGGTAGAAGGTGGGCA